>JAZGTK010003396.1:0-27522 GCA_036877625.1 Ambastaia sidthimunki
AGCACAATGTTAAAGTCTGACAGGTATACATCGGTGTTGTTCCAGGTGTGCTGATACTGAAGCATGTCTGCATCTGCGTAACGCGAGCCGAACGAACAAAACCTTTTCATCTGCAGGTATTGTGCGCGTGGCTCAACGTGAGACAAGTACAGAAATAAACCCGAACGATTCCTCCTTCATGTTGAACCTTGCAGAACGTCTGTGTTGGTGATTTGTCCTTTTTCCTCGAAGACACAAAACCAGTAAAAAAAAGAACAGATCAACCGAAGCAGTAAGTCAAATTATTCGAAGTCTGTAGGTAGGCTATACAATTTTTTAAGCCTAACTTGTAGGCTAACTTTCAGTAACAAGACAGACACATCGTTAATTGTCTCTATTTGTTAATGTACATTCAAATATGAAAAGTATATTTTTATTGACATCCCTGAGCTTACATCAATTCTACATGCATTATATAATAGAAGCTGTATATAACATATAACACTGATCAGATAGATCAAACTTACCCATCATCTCTCAGAGGCTGTATACAGGTAATGCGCAGGGGACACCTGAGGCCTTGGTGAACCTATAGACTTATATAGTCTGTAATGCATAAAATGCATTGAGCTGTTCTCTATCTGTAGCGAGTGAAACTGCTCTGGACACCTGTCACACGGCGCTTTCCTCTCATCCAATATTGACACAAGGACTCAAATGGGAGGGCCATCAGTATTACTTCTCTATGTCAATCATGTTATTGCATGTCGGTAGTTAACAAACAACGTGGAAATGACTCTAGATTAAGTAATACTTTAAAAATAAGGCTTAATTCGTTAACATTGGTTAATGCATTAGCTAACATTAAGAAGCGATGACAGCATTTATTAATCCTGGTTAATGTTAGCTAATGCAACTACAATGGTTCATTGTGCATTGACTGATGTTAACAGATACAACGTTTTACAAATTTTAAAAATGTGTTAGTAAATGTTGAAATTAACAAGATTTCTTGCTGTGAAAGAACTGCTCCTATAAACTAAGGTTTTTAATTAACATTAATAAATGGAACCTTAATGTAAAGTATTAATGATTAAAATGTTTAAGAAAGGAAAAGTGTATTTGTTAGGTTCTGTAAATGGCCACGATTTTATTTAATCAAATGAATAGTTATTGACCTACATTAAATGAAACGTTATAGGGATGATTTACTCAAAAATGAGTTCTCACCATTTACATACCCTAATATTATTACAAGTTCCTGTATTTTTTCATATTCCGCAGATAAGACTGTCAAAGTCAGTACCTGTTTATTGCAAGAAAAAATATTTATATTTATTTATATATTTTGTTATTACACTAACAGCTTTAAAATGAAGATGTAACATTACGTTTGCTCACTGGAAGACTTTCACCTGACTGGGTGCATCTGCCCCCTGCTGGTCTTATAGGGTAAAGACTTATCCTTAACTCAGTGTTGTTGTATAGTATTTATGTTTACCTAGAGCCATTATGTTATGACAATAGAATATCATGTTGCAAAATAACACAAATCAACCTAATTTAAAACACAAGGTGTCTGAAATCAAAACCAAAACACTGCTAAAAAACTTTGTGCAATTGACTTTGATTCAAAACTTTGTTACTGAGATATTATCACTGTGAATTCTGTGATCTGCTATCACTTGTGTGTCCTATTAATTTTGAAATGCCACACACAAAAATATTTTTCACGTATACTTTGCAGTATTCAAATGAAAATACAACATAAAAAAATATTTAAAAACAACTGATATTTTTATTGAAATGATTGTTACAGTTTACCAATTGTCAAATTATCAGTTGGGGAGAGTTTTTTTGGTAACAATAAATGCACAAATATACCCAGTATTAAATTGAAAGGAATGATCAAGTTATGACTTAACCAGCCAGACATGACTCCAAAATTCAGAAAGGTTGCAGAATTTCTCATTTCCAAGCTTCATTAACTGTCATGTGAGAGTCTTTTCAGATATGCCTCCCAGCCTGCCCTTCTGTATTGTTCTGCAGCTTTGAGACGATCTGGGCTGGTGAGAATCCCTCGTCCAACAATTATGATATCAGAGCCTTTAGAGCAGATCACATCTTCTGGACTTGAATACTGCTGCCCAAGTCCATCCCCTAAACAGCAATACAAACAATAATAAATATTATTATATATGCATGCATGTATGTATGTATATATATAACATTGGAATCTGATGTGAACAGATGCAAATACTGTATAAACCAAATTCTGAATATTCTGTTGGACAGTAAAATCACTGTATCTGTAACCAGACTTCTTATTTTGCAATGAAAGACAGATAAGCTTATGCCAAATATACGGACAACACAATATACCTCCTGTCTGCATTTGCACTCCTGGTGTCATATGTACAAACTCAGGCTTTTCACTGATCTTTGATCCACTTATAAACCCGAACACAAAGTCTGTATGGTCTTCAGCCATCTTCACCTAAAAAGCATTTCAATAAACTCAAATTGGTGGCTTAATCAAATCATAAGCAAGCAAACTAAAAGTTTGGGAATAAAAATATTGCATTATCATCAAAACTGGAACATTGAAAGAACATCCTGAAAACACTGTAATGAAAAGTGTGGAAAAGAAAACATATTTCAATCCTATTCTTTAAAGAGAAGGTGTACCACAGCTTGAGTGTAATCCCCTGCTGCCAGAGACCCCTTAGAGCTCATCTGAGCAATGAGCAAACAGCCGTGACCCAGAGGCTTGCCGACTGCGCCGAGACCCCGCAGCACACCCGGACCTGGCAACGCGTGGGCATTAATGATGTGTGCCCATGATGAGATCCTATAAAGACCACCTTCATAGAAGAGAAAAAGGTTTCATAGATTTACATTTACAATAATAATTCAACCAAGGAGGACACACACATAAATAAAACAACATAAAAATAACACAACATATCAGTCTGGACGTCAACAACATCAGTCGTTGCTGTCTTGTAATCAGCTGTCATTGATTTCAACCCTGTCAGATTTAATTTAGGAGCCACTAAAGACAACTATTTTCAGTGAATTTAAAACATTTCTTCAAAACACAAAGTTATGAAGCACAATGTCATATTTGCTTATGGCACCTCACAACACACTATTTTTCACTTTTTTTGTCCTTTATAAGGTGCACAGACTAAGTTCCACAACAACTTAGTTTTAAAAATCCATACATTGAATTCCAACACTGGAAAAGGTTTTTACTTCACGGATTGTCTACAACTATGTAAAACAAACACTTACCCTCATATTGATGCTTAACCGTGTTCCCAATGTCGGCAAACTTGCGATCCTCAAAAATAAGGAAGTTGTGTTTTTTAGCTAACTCATTGAGTTTGGTGGCAACATCTGCAGTAAAGTCCTGCAAGATATCTACATGAGTCTTCAACACACAAATCAGTGGACCCAACATCAGCGCGATCTCCAGCAGTTCTTCAGAAGCGGTCACATCTGCAGACACACACAGATTGCTCTTCTTTTCCTCCATGACCCTCAGCAACTGAGAAGCAAGAGGGTGTGTGTTGGGCAACCCAGCACGATCCCCATAGCTGAGCACCATACAGCTGCTGTTAGGAACCAAGGAGCCTTTTTCACTGGCTGATTTGTAGGTGTTGTTTTCTTCAACGAACCTCTTTACGTCCTGAGACATAGCCAAGTCAATTCGTCCGGCCTTGACTAACACGTCCAGAAGTTTGGTGACAGAAATGACTGAGTGCAGCGTGATGCCTTTATCAGCAAGCCTGAAACTGCCTCCCTGTTCTCTGTCCATCAAGACGACGGCGTCTGACACCTTCAGGCCTTCCTTCTCAAGCACATCTGCGGTTTCTAGAACGCTGCTTCCACTGGTCACTACATCCTCCACTATTAAACATCTGTGTCCCGGCTGGATGTTTCCCTCAATAAGACGTTTAGTTCCTGAGGAATATCAAAGAAAGGTCAGTATACTTGCAAATCGCTGACGACAGTTTTACTCGTCTATTACTGAGTCTTTATTTTATGATGGAATATCCTACACGTTTAATTTAATAAAAATTTGTCTAATTATGTAAATACATATTTATATATATTTACAGTTCTATACACAGCTGTATATACAGTACTTACATGCACACTAATCTTCATGTATATTACTTTTTTATTTTTAATTCTACATATTTCATTTCTTGTGTTGTGTGTGTATATGCAAATACTTAGAGCTTCTATAAACAAATTTCTTATGTGCACACTTGGTAAATAAAGCTAAAATGGCAGAAACAACAGGAAATAGATTCATGATTAGGGAATAAATTCACTGATATACAATGTTTCTCTTATTGAATTGAAAGGATATCTGATTATGTGTGTGTTGCAGGTTTGATCTGCAGAAATGCATACGGTGACTTAGGTGTCCACATGCTTTTTGAGAGAAGATACACTACATGATATACCATAATAACCACAAGAACAACTTTATACCATAGTCTTTCGCTTCCTTTCGTCGAATAAGCATTGGATATTCTCTGGTAGAGCAGATGATAGTGGCCAGAGGAAGAGCTGTATAAGGGACACCACACACACATTCAAACTGCACTCCCGCATCCTCAGCACGCTTATAAAGAAGATTTGCCACCTAAATATTAACAACATTATGGTTTACATATTTAATAAATGATGTCTGATTAAACAACTCGTACTGGGAGTTTAACATTAACTCAAACTGAACACGTTTACCTGGTTCATCAGAGCTGGATGGGACACTATTACTCTAAGATCAAAGTATATCGGCGATATTAGTCCACTTTTCAGTTTAAACGTCCCAAATTTAACAGCTTGGATGGAGTGAAGTTTTAGGATTAAATTATCAAGACTCCCGTCATCCATCTTAATACAATTTGTGAACTCTGATCGGTGCTTGAACAGTTAAAATAACCTAAACTAGTACACACGTGATGGTTTGTCTGTTCCCTCTTTTAAAACCACACGATTGTTAGTTATAGTTGACAAAATAAAAGACACGACAGAGTTATTAGGAGGTATAAATAAAACGGCAAAATTAAGTTAATAAATGTATAAAAAAACGATATGCAAATTTTACACCTAAATATATTTATTCATATATTGGATAATATAAAATATGTCCCAGACTAGTGAATATTGGCCATTTCCACCATAAAGTAAACGCGCTAAAATACTTTTATTTTGATAGGATTGCGAAACTTAAGGGTCCTTGAAGTTCAGCACAATTTTTTTTATCTTTCTTTTGTCTTTTGTGATTTTTCCTTTAAGGACTGATATGATTATAGCTTATCACTGTCTGTAAAAGTTGACTATGCTATAATCACGTAAGGCCAAAGGTCATGCGTTGACGTAACGACCACGTTTATTTGATGTGACATATCTGCTGTCAGTCAGCAGTATCGCTGGTCATGTGCTGGACTGTCTTCTGATCTACTTCTACATTTTCATCCAGCACAAATAAAAGATGATGAAGAGAAGACTGCTGCTGGTATCAAACTCCACACTTCACGGAGGAGGATATCTGCAACACTGTCAGCAGCAGATCCAAGACTTCTTTGGGAAGTAAGTTCAAAAAGAAATGTAGAAATAAATGTTTTGAAACACAACACTAAAAGTTAGTGCTGCGATAGTGAAAATATTTTTTACTTGTGCAAGCACATTCATAAAATCCTTGTTATTATATATACGTATATTTAGAATTTGTGTATCATATGTGAATTGTATAGATAGATAGATAGATAGATAGATAGATAGATAGATAGATAGATAGATAGATTTCATGTTTTGGATTGTTAGATGTATTAAATGTAGATTGAATCTCAGGATTTATTGAATTCTACATTGAATGAAACATAAGTGTTAATGATTAAAGTGTACTTTCTGTTCTATAGGGAAGTGAAGAGAATCCTGTTTGTCCCGTATGCACTGCATGATCGAGATGCCTATACCAAAACTGCCAGAGACAAGTTCAAGACACTGGGTTTGTTTCCTGGTTTATTGTATCTCGTTGTATCTTATTGTATGAACTTTGTGGTGCATTGACAGCATTTATCTCTGGTGTATTCTCAATGTTCTTCCAGGCTACGAGATGGACAGTGTCCACGAGACATCAGACCCTGTGGAGGCTGTCAGGAAGGCTGAAGGAATATTCATTGGTATGGAGGAATTTCTCTGGAAATATGTATGCTGGAAATGTTCTAATCCAACAGCATTGAAATGTTTCTACTAAATATTTAATGAGATCTAAAAGTTTGAGACCAGTATTAGAACTCTAAATCAGAATTAACAATGTATTTGAACAGAAGAGTGTGTATATGAAATAGGTGACAATACTTGGCTCTAGCCTATTTTTGTGTGTATTAGGTGGTGGTAACACATTCCGCCTGCTGAAAGCTCTCTATGACAACAAGCTGGTAAATGAGATCAGGAATAGAGTTTTCCAGGTGAGAGGACATCAAGTGTTTCATTAAAATCTGAAGAAAGCTGAAATATACTTATTTAATATAGGGTGGAAATACATTTTTTGTATTGCGGACCTGTAGTATATTACAATGTTAAGCCAACATGGTAAATCCAAATGATATTAAGTCATGTGACTTTAATCACATGGCAGTCCAGCTTTGATTTGTTTATAATTTCACTGGCATTCATTGGTTTGGGGGAAAGCCACACCCACTGAAGCTAAAGTGTCCCACATTAGGACAATTCACCCTACCATAAGTGAAAGTGACATTTTGATGGTTATGGTAACCCATCATTGGTGGGGAGTAAAAACACACTGCATCATTGGTGGGGAGTGAACACACACCCCAGGTAGTGGGGAGAAATCTGTGATTGGGTGCCTTGCTCCTACCTGCCAGCACTAGATTTGAACCAGCAACCTTCTAAGTACAAACCTGACTCACTAACCAGTATGCCACAACTGCCCCAAATTAATGTGTGTGATTGTTTTCTTATAGGATGGAACACCGTTCATGGGATCTAGCGCGGGTACCAACGTCTCCACCATCAGCATCAACACCACCAATGACATGCCCATCGTCTATCCACCTACATTCGCTGCCATTGGTTTAGTGCCCTTCAACATCAACCCTCACTATCTGGATCCTGATGTCAACAGCAAACATATGGGAGTGTGTACAGCTAATCATGCTCCAAACTCCACTCAATAATCCATAATCAATAGAACATAATGTAGTTTGTTTGTTTATTAACCAGACGGCATGTCTAGAAAAGCATGCGGTGAAAGATTGAAACTGATTTCCAAGTGTGTCAATTTTTATGAATGTTCCTGAAGTTTTAATTGTTGTATTGTACAGGAAACGCGCGAGCAGAGGATAATCCAGTACCATGAAGAGCTGGACACACCATGTGTGCTGGTATGTTAAAGGGCAGTTAATGAAATTCAGTTCACATGTTGATGAGTGCAGTCAGTCCAGCAGAAGCACTGATACTATATACTGCTCATCACAGGGGCTTAGAGAGGGATCAATGCTCCTAGTTGAGGGAAACAAAGCCACCTTACTTGGGTGCACCAAAGCACGACTATTCCAGAGGTATTTTAGAGTCTTACTAATGCAGATATGCAAAACACATTACAGAGATGATAGAATGATGCCATGATTGATTGTTATGGTTGATTTTTTTTAGAGGGAAGGAGACCACAGAGTTTGAACCTGGCAGTGATCTCAGCTTCCTACTGACTGATTCTCAGTGAACTACTACATAATTTACAGTACAAATAAACTGTTGTTACAGTAACAATGAAAATGTGGGTTATGGCAATCATAGAATTGAATCAGATTTTGCTTTATTAACATAACCTGGTTGATGAATAACCAAGTATATGTAGTTACGTAAATGCTGTGAGGTCCAGTTCAGTGCCGTAGATTATAAATGGGTGTTAACTAAAAGTTCAGACACAGATAAAGCAGGTAGTAAATTCATACGTACTACAAATAAATGTAATACTATGAGCTCAAGCCATGTTGAAAGAGACAAACAAAGATACACCATTATATTCGTTTATTTGAAGCATTAGCACAACATTACTGAACAAAATCAATAAAAATTTGTGACTAGGCAAAAATAAAGTTGGAAGTGATCTATTATTTTTTAACATGTTTGATTTTCTAAAATACATATTTTTGTTATGATTATTTTCCATTGATTTTTACAGACCTTTTTTTTACAATTTTGTTTCATAAAAAATCTTAGACAAAGAGATTTTGTATTTTTATATCCGTGTTTTTCATACTTTTGATTGAATTACCACTGTTTACAAAATTTCATTTAGACAACATACTTATTGCAACCCAATATGGGTAAATTCATATGGGCAGCAGCATTACTATAATACAGCAAAATAAAAAAAAACAGAGTATGTTTTATATTGGTTTTATATTGCAGTATATGTGCAGTCAAAATTAAGACCAATTGCTATGAACAGCATTAAACATCAGTCAAATTACTTTAAAAGCCAATAAGGTGAACATTGTTCATTTATACAGTTTGTGAAATTGAGAGAGCTATGAAAATGACTTTGGTTTACATTAAGATATTGACCTTAAGGAATCTCAAAAACAAACATGAAATAAAATATTAAAAATGGTGGTTTCAGTGTTTTTTAAAATATTAAAATGCTACCGTTTTTATTTCTCCATTGTGCAAAGAGATTTTAACCGAATGAAACCCCTGCTGTAATAATGCTTACAGTAGACAAACAAAAATATTTTTCTAAAAATAATAAAACTCAAGCCCAAATAGTAAATTAGAATCCATATCCAACTGCAAAGAAAACAGTCACCAAAACTCCTGCTGAGACCCTCAAATAGCTAAAGCAATATAACAAAAGTTTCTCCCACAGAAAACAAGAACCAGCAGTCAAGGTACTAACAATGTACTAAACTATTTCAAATATTTCCTCAAAATTAATTCTAACCATATTAGAAGTTAAGACATTTTAAAAATCACCATTTTCCAAAGCCTTTTTTCCACTGTGTATTATTTCAAGTTCATTACCTGTTTGTAAACAAAGATTTTAAATGCATTAATATCTACAACCAACTGCTGAAATCAAACCTCATCAAAAGTCAGTGCAGTAACAGAAAAGCCGTAAAGTGGAAGGAGTGTCAAAAGGCTTTAGTTTTGTTATTCAAAACCTGTGTGTACCATTCAAACGAAAACAGTCCCATGCCCATCTGTGCTGTTCTGATGTCCACAAATGTAAAGTAGTGAGGGGGCGTGATTACGCTCAGATGTCTGCATTAAAATGCCAACCTGCTTAAAAAGATAAATGTTCATGCCATTAGCCTGCAAATCTGTTGTATTAGAACTGTGATGGACTGCTGAAGATGAAGATCTCATGCTTCTATGTTCTTGTCTCCGTTCTCCTGAGGTTGAAGCTGTTCTTTTTCTATGTTGTCATCTTGGGGTGGCCGTACACGATTAAAGAAGCCCAGCTGTGATGAAAAGATGAGTATGAAACTTACAGAGTTAAAACATCAAAAGAACAATTGTCTTCTGGTCACAAAACCAAAATTGAACAATTCAGCCCGTAGGAAGATGACTGACCCTATACGGTAGGGCAGTACACAATACACTGGAAACAGCAATTATAAATGTCTATGATGGAGAGAGAATGTACACTGATCTAACTAATGTTTACAGTTACCTTGTACATCACAAAAATGAGCAGAGCCAGAAGCAGCAGTCCAGCCAGTACAGCCAGTGCCACCACCCATCCAGGAACAGGCTGAGTGAGCTCTGAATTCACCCAGATCACCTTCAGAGAGGCCTGCAGAGAACAGACACATTGAAGTACAGCTGCTGTCTAAACACTACAGCGCAAAACTGACATCAAATTTTACATCAGTCATCTGCTGTATGACGCTTTGTGATGTATTTACATTTTTATTTAAAGAATTATGCACCAAACAAACTCATAATTTAGGTTCTTTGACCTTAAACAGTACTTCTTTATGAAAATGACCCATTGTGATTGGCTATTCCCTTTGCATGTGCAATGAGTAAAAATGGCTCTGCCATACCACAAGTGGAATTACTAAAAAGGTGTTAATACATAGTGGGCGGGAACATGTTAATCTAATTACCTAATGGGGGCGGGACCAATGGTAATGTTACATTGTCAACATATTACCTAGAGCCCACTTTGTAAGAATAAGAAAATAAGTGCTTAAGTTTGCACACTTACAGATGTTACGCTGGCTGGGAGCTCAGACATCAGGTTTTTATAAGGCATTTCTACAACGCTGAAGGAGGCAGAAGATCGAACAGTGTATGACTTGTTTTGACTTTCAGCCTGAGAAAGAAAAATACATCTTGTTCATTTATTGTACAAGCATTTGTGGAGTGAAGACTGGATGTTTTTTCAGTCAAACGAGTGATGTTTATACCTTAAGAAACGTGCTCACAGCGAGTCTGGAATAAATAAATAAAATGGCGCTTTGGCCTTTCTCCAGACGCCCAACCCAACACTTAATCTCCTGACAGCCTGCAGTTCCACAATCCTGCAGGGACACAAACAACCAATTACATTCATGCATTATTGCTCACTGGTGTAAAGGACAGTTCTGTGATGTACGAAGACGTACGATGTCAGTTCTCAATAATTTCATAATTCTAACAATTCAGTTAAAGTGGTTTAAAACTGTTCTGTGGTTACTGTCAGTCGATTAAAATTGTTAAACGTTGTGGCTATACCAGAATCTCCAAGTTCTCCTCTCCTTGTTTGTCCTCCAGGTCTCTGCGGTGAACACTGTGTCTGTTTCTGCCCTCTGCTCTGTCTCCACTGGCAGAAGTCTCATTTTTGTTAACTAATCTGGGATTCTAGATAAATGTAAAAGCAGACTTTTACATTTTTAGGGAGGTGCTTGGTTTCAACGTAGTGTTACATATAAACAAATGGTTTATGTTATAAATTGTGAGACACATACAGTTACATTAAGAGGGTTAATCTCTCTGTTTGAGCTGCAATTCATGTTTCCATCCACTTCTAACTTGGTGATGTAGAGCAGAGATCCGTTATTGAACCTGTAGGGCCACTGCACATCCAATATGGCCTTACTGAACGTACTGGGACCTCTGTTACGCAGCTAAGAAAAATAATGCAACAACATTTAATGTGAAACTGGCAAAAGCTCAGCATGCTGTAGTAGTTTGGAAGAGGATGTGAAGTCTTTGATTAGTGCTCTTCAATGTGTTTTTTTACCTCATAAATGTGCTGAACAAGAGGTCCAATATCGTCCTCCAGAACAGGATTGTCTTTAGGGTGCCAGTTAGCGATGGGTAAGAAGACCTGCTCTGGTGCAGATACCCTACAGCAGCACAGAGGAGATAAATGAACCATTACAATGTGATTGTGAAGTGAACAGCACTCTAACAAAACATTCTAAACATGTGTAGCTGTTATTACTCCTTATTACTTATTAGTTTATTTTGTCAGTACTGTGTTTGTATGTCTTTGGTTTTCATTTAAAAGACTTTACTTGAATGCACTTTCTTAATTTCTGGTCCCACTGTGCACTTTCTAAAATGTAACCTAAAATAATATTTACAGCCCTTATTTCTAACTCCTGTCCAACCATCTGGCTTCCTGATTGGCTCAAGTCAAGTCTTACATTTGTTTTTTGGATCCAACATTTCTTGTACATTTTTTTAAAATTAACATCACTGAAAATCAGTTCATAAAATACAGTATGTGACATGAATTTGATTTAAAGTAAAATATTAAGAATCATACCCTCGTAATTCCACTTTGGCCAGCACAGCCAGTTTTGTCACCACGGAGACCAGATTACTAGTATTATTGAACTGATTTGAGCTGAAAGCAAAGAGAATGAGTAACATCACTAACTGCACACAAGGTGTCGCTGTTGTTTCAAAGACCTGACAGCATTTTTTTCTTAACTTTAAGGCAGTATTTTTAAACAAACAAAAATCACTCTTTATGTTTCAAAACTCAGCATTATACATCAAGGCAGAGATGGCCACAGATATAAGAGTGAGAGGATGGAGAGAGTTTTAAAGAAGGATATTGTTAATTACAGACAAAAAGAAGAGTTCCCTGTAATTACAGTGCTGAAGAACTGCAGGCAGTCAGCAGGAACTGTGGCATTAAAAGCCAGTGCTGTATGAAGTTTTTACTGATTTTAATGAAAGAAGACAGGAAAAGGAAATAGTTGTTAGGAACATCTTTGCTTTAAGTTTGTTTTAGTGGCTCTCCTGTTGACTACACCTACAGGAAGTTAGAATGTGTAGTTGTTTTAAATATTGTTTTAATTAGCATTTCAAAGTCTGAATTTTGTAATGGCAGGCGTTGTTAAAGAGCTTTTAATACCTTTGTATCTGCAGGTCAAACTTGACCTGTGTGTCCTGTTCAGACAGCTGATGCACACTAAAGCGTAATCCCGCTATTATCTACAAAACAACACGGCTTTACATAAAAAACCTTTAGAAAACACACTGGGTCATTTACATGTTACAGTAATGGACAATAATAACTGTCTGTACAAACAAATGTGCAGATATTTTAGCTTCTAAAAGCCATTGGTCACCTTGGTTCCTCCTTTCATTGGGTTTCCAAGATCACACACCACCAGCCTGGTCTGATTCTCTTTCTTAAAGGCACAGGACAGCCTGGACAATGTCTGAGGCACAGAAATGATAAACATTACAAATTATCTTTTAAACACATCAAAGAATGTTCCAGGTTCAGAAAAAAACACTATCGCTATTGACAGCATCAGTGGCATTCAGTTGATGAACTCAAAATATTTGGACTCCTCCCTCAGTTTGAAGAAAACAAAAACCGTAATGAATGTTTTCATTCATTACAGAGTTTTACAATCTTACATGGTCATTACAGTAGTTTTAAGATCAAATATAACTTTGCACAAACAAGGTTAGTATGGGATTTAATCTTTTTTTTCTTAATCTTTAACTTCATAAATCTGTAAATGCTTATGTTTTGTGGCTATACTTTTAAAACACTGTATACATTAACGTTTCCATTCTAAGGGCTGTACAACCATTTTTTGTTTGCTTGTAAAAACTGAGGAATGTGTAAAAGATATCCTGTGATTCTGACAGCATGCTCATTCTCCACAGATGCTGCTAAAAAGATGAACTTTAACTGAATCTGGAATTTTATAATTTCTTTTTGTAAAATATGTAGCTTTAACTACAGAAGGTCAAAGTTGTTCAGAGCCCTGCTCACCTCACTGTTCCGCACCACCCCAATAAAATCCGCTTGAGACGGTAGGGTGACGGTAAGATCAGCCTCATACGCCCCTTCCCCTCCATTTTCTGCTGTTACCTCCAGGGTCAGAGGGTTGTCATCACCTATGTAGATCTGTTTCTGATCACTGGAGCATATAAACACACTTCAAACTATTGCTCCACACCACAACACAATAAGGTGGAATTTAGGACTTAGATGAACCAATGACTCACCTCACAACAGTCAGCTTTAAGTCTGGCTTGCAAATATTGTCCTCACCACAGTCCAGGAGTATGTGGGCCTGGAAAATCACAGGGAATTATGGGAAATTCAAGTCAGCTATTTTTATCCAATGCTGATGTTGAGCATTTAAGAACAATTTGAGAACATAGTTGGAAATAAGAATATAAATGTTTGTTAGAGACAGATTTTATCTTTTGAGGAGCTGCTTTATCGTGTAATTCCTAGTTCAGGGTTCCCATGACTTTACTTGATTCTTCTTTAAATTTTATACATATTTGTTAATAAATCACTGTGAACGGTCACGATCAGTTTGACAGATTCTTTTAATTCAAATAATTTACAATTGCAGGCATTTTACAAGCAATGCCTAGCCAAGGAAAAACTATAGATCGCAATCAGAAAAATTCAATTTGTTCACTAAAATATTATCTACATTGGTAAAAGTCATACGTCAAGCTAAAATCAGACTTTCAATGCATTTGAATGCACTGGCATACTAAAGCCAGGTTTTTTTCCACTGTGATGCATTTAGCCAGACTGAGGAAAATTATTTAATGTAGAACTGATGTGTGAAACTGAGCATTGTGCGGAAAACTGTAGTGATGTTCCTCAATATATCATGTCTATTAATATATATATGTGTGTGTGTGTGTGTGTGTGTGTGTAGCTTCTACATTTTTTCCTGTGGATCTTGCATAATACAGAAGTCTTTACATATCACCACCCTCTGTCTGGAAAATGACTTAACACTTAATCCACAACAAGACGCAGATCTTTCTGCTATACATGAAAAATGCAGCTTCCACAAACATCCCCACCCACTGAGGACTACAGATCCTCTAGAATGCAAATACATGCACTGCCTGTAAGCAGAGGCCTAGAGAGGGAAACATTTGTACCTGCTTGGTGATATTTGTAGGAATGGACTGGTCGAGAATGGGCAACAGGCCTGTCTTATCTGCTGCAGTTTTGTAATCCAAGCTGTACTCCATAAAAACGGCAATGGGCGTGATCTTATCCCTGAATTCTGAGTCATCCTGTACAAAAGAGAGAGAGCCAAAAGAGGAGAGAGGGAGAGAAACAGGGCCTCTGTGTCAAATGAGCTCAAGGCTGGAGAATTTCAGTTCAGCTTACACAACAGTCTTTTATATGCAGCACAGACAGCTTTGATTTTTCCAGGTCGAATCCTTCTGTAGCTCTGTAACACGCTGTTCGTGTTTGAAAACAACATAACGGCATGTTCCAGTGCCAAACACCTGGGCTATCTACCATTGCAGCTTAAAAAAAGTGCAAACACGCGTTTCATCACATAAAACGAACGGCACTCCTTTAGCTGGCCAAGTACAACAAAACTGCACCAAACTTGAATGCGGCCACATCAATTCAGAGACCAACGCTGCCATGAACAATCTGTGACCGGCAGAAGCAAATACCGGAGATTAGTGTTAATTGGTAGAGTGTCATTAGCAATCCCAAGGTCATGGGTTCGATTCCCAGAAAACACAAATACACGTACTTGATGCATAAAAGTGTCTGCCAAATGTCTAAATGTAAAGTGATGCTCTCACTATTAAATAAGCCTGAAGCTCCTCGCAGGCCGGTCCCTGGTTGTTGGAGACAGTCATGTTCTTTGAATAATGAGACATCTTGTTGTGGAGGAACAGCACACGTTTGATGGCTCCCTTGTGTTTGAGGCGGTCCAGGGTCAGATCCACCTGGAAGTCTGTGATGGAAAGGTTTTCCCAGGTCAGTAAGCTTAGCGTTCCATTGAAATCGTAATAGAATTAGAGGAAGCACAAACAATCAGGAGAGTACAATAAACCTCAGAGTGAAGATTTGAAGATTTCAGTGTACTAATATATTTAATTTTTAAAACCTCCTCTTCATTTCAAAATATATTCATTGGAACTATGTGGCAAAAACATACATACTTCTACAATTCACTAATATCAGAAGGATACATAACATATGTACACATGTACATAACACCCACATTTATACATCAGCAACATCTATTCAGTGTTAAAAAAACTTGCTCCGTCCTATCATAGCTTAATAATCAAAGTAAGACAGATGCTAGAACACCACCAAACCCCAAACTGATCTGTATATCCTTCTAAGGGACCCTAAAGTTCCCTGATCATTTCAGTCTGATCTCAACAGTCTGGGATGAAAAAACCTTGACTAACATAAGTAAGATGTCAGGGTAAAAAATAAACAGAAGGAATTGTTTAATGAGTCAAATCATGCATTTTATATTCATCTCTCTAATTACCACAACTGACACACTATCAGCTGTATATATAGGATGTGTTTAAGACAGGCTTTGTACACATCCACATCCTACGGTTTACAAAACAGTGGCTATTAGCCCATAGAGGAACTTCAAAGCACAGAGAGAAATAATGAATGGCAACATGCTCTGTGGGTCTGGTAGCCATTACACCTCAGACTGTGAAATCTCTGTGAAGGTTTTGTCAGACGCTGGGCTTTTAACGGGCTGCATCGTACGTCCGGCTCCAAACGCACTGAGGGTCGACACATCAAGCTGTTTTCCCCTCTAGCAGTACTCGTAACACACACCGCAACAGTAGCACTTCATTTGAAGCCTCATGTGCTTCTTCCACGTACAATAATAGGACCTTTCCCCTAAATATAATACACTTCGTGATTTGCATGTATATATAGCAGTGAGCACTTACGAAGAGATGGAGGGGCTCCCTTGCCACTTGCCTTCAGACAGTATTTCACAATGAAGCTGAGAGAAAACATTGATGCACAGTTTACTGTCATGACTACATGAAAGTCTAAATACGAGTCATGAAGATATTACTGACAAAAACGAGCAAATGCATTCTACTTATGATAATATAAAAGAAAAACGTTTTCTGACAAATTGCGAGACAGCCTGTCTGGTTTTGACAGAAACAATGTCATACTAAACATATTTGAGGGAAATATTATTACCAGGACACTTTGGTGGTTGTTCCAGGCAGAGTGCAGCTTTTATCTTCAGGGTTCAGGATCTGTGGGCTAATATCCAGTGTGGTGTTCACATTGATAACTGGACGAGCCCTGGACACATTAAACAAGCAGGCATCACCACTCTGCCAGTAAAGCAATAATGAGGAGCAACAGCAAAATATGAGAACATGTATTAAACAATTCTTGGTGGTCGTCCACGTACATACAGTATATAAGCAACAGGAAATGTTTCACCATGTTTTTTTTTTTAACACAGCCTGTAACTGCCTTCACAACTTGCACATACAGCAAATCAAATGCTGCTGAATTAAATTAGAGAAGTTTTATTGGCTTATCCTGCCCTGATCATAAAATCTATTAAATGCAGGTGTGGATTCAAAGTGAGACAGAGGCATAGGCGTACCATACCTGTACAGAACAGCTTTGTCAGCCCCAAACACGCCAACAACCAGGTCTACAAGAAGAGAAATAATGAGAGACAGATATGTAGTGAGCAAAAGATAAAACATTGAATTAATGTGAAAAAATCAAATCAGTTTTAATGTAAACAGCAGAGATGTAAATAAAACAGGATGTGAGATGTTAAAATCTAACCAGGGTATCCATTCTGATCAACATCAGTGCCTCCGTGCATGGCGTAACCAAAGCTTGAAGGCATGGAAGCCGACGCCCATGTCCCCTCGAGAACTTGAGAGGCCACAGAACTGGGCCCTGTGGGCCGCCCGTTATGAATGTATACAAGGCCGCGGTGAAACTGCCCTCCATATGGAGCAGCAATGGCCACATCTGAGAACAAAGGCATGAAAATAAACAGTCAAACTTATGGTTGAGTAACAACTATGGGTAGTGCTGTGGTTACATCTGTGGGTTTATGAGTCATGATTACTGTTCTGTGTATAAGTACTGTCTGTCTGTGTTGCAAGACAGTGCGAGCACATAAGAGAACATTACTGCCATCTGTTATATCTGTCATACAAGCACACAAATACACCCTAGAATAAAGTGAGGTGGGTCAAAACAGTACCATTATATCCATCCATGTTGAGGTCTCCCAGGCTACAGATAGAACTTCCATATCGAGCATAGATCTCAGAGCCAGTGAGTTTGATGACACTGCTGAAAGTGAAGCCACCTTTACCCAGGTAGACGTACACCTGGCCCACCTCCCTCAGTTTCCCATCAGAGCCACGATCCATGAACAGTGGAGCCCCCACCAGCAAGTCTATCTTCCTGTGGGGAAAAAGTACATAAATAATATGTATAAACCTAAATAAATAAGCATGTGTTTTGGATGCTGGCGTAACAACCAGGCTGCTTAAATAGCTTAACCAGCCAGACTTCCTTGGTCAACTAGCTTCACTGGAAACACAAGCTAGGGTTTGTTGCTTAATAGCACTACCACTAAACCAGCATAAACCAGGAGATTGCATGCGGTCTAAGGTTGCATAAATTTCAAACTGATATTAATAAACACACATTCCTGAGAAAAATAAAACTGATAAAAAAATAACTTTTCAGCTCATGGCCCTTCTGAGCACAAAAATGATGAACAAGTTCAGGCAGCACACAACTTGTGGAGACAAAGTAAAGAACCTTATCTTCACTGTTGCACAACGCTTGGTCTCATTTTTCCTGGTCTCATTTTTTGAAATGGTGCCAGTAAGAACTCTTAAAGTCTTGCTGTGCATACATTTAGAGTAAGTCGACTTGCTGCAAAAGTAAAACAAAATACAATAACGAATATCATCTAAAACATAGGTGCAGGCAGAAGAATGTTACTCACCTATCATTATTGATGTCAACAGCTGCTACAGAATGACCAAAGTAAGCGGCCATCTTAATAGAAAGAGAAAAATACTTTTGAAATATACCGTAAAGAAAGAACTGCATTGACATTATTAAACACCAATATTATTGTGCATCATTTAGGTACAATCAGAGAAAGGGCAAATAATGGCATACTGTGCATTGCTAGCATAGTCACTTTGGATGCCTTCAATGCATCATCTATCAAGACTTGGTTTCTTATTATGCAGGAGTCACACATTTCTGTTCTAGCTTGTGCTGACTCCAGCTTGATTAACTATTGATAAACCCACACTGTAGCTAACACGCAATCTCCCTCCGTCTCTCTCTCTCTCTCTCTCTCTCTCCCTCCCCCTCTCTCTCTCTCCCTTCCTCCCTTTTTCTCTCTCCACACCCTTATGTGATCACGACCCTACTGTCAATAGCTTCCAGATGTGGCAGTGAATTTAGGACATGAACTTTCTGCTTGTAAACAAATGTTGAACAGAACTGGGCCATGACCACAAGCATCACTGAGCAGTATAGCACAGGCACGTCGCAAGACCTGCGGGCTGTTCATAGACATGCCCACTCATGCGTGCCTGAATCACACCTTATGATACACAAATCCTGACATCTAAGGATTATTGCATTAAGAACAATGTGGTAATGCTCACCTGTGTTCCTGTGAAATTATACATGGACTCCATGTTCTTCCCATTGAAAATGTTGACCTAACACGACAAAACCAGACACGGATTCAAGCAGCAGGATTGGATTACTTTTACATGTTTACATCATTACCAATAGTGTATTACACTCACATAACCGAGAGCCTTCTCCCCTCTAGGAACTCCTGTGACATAATCTGGAGGGGCAGAAAGAATTAGAAATGAGTTGGAAACAATAATGCCTTCATTGAGGAGTGAAGCTTCCTGATCCCTAAGCAGTGAACAAAGTTAAGCATATCCCACAATGCACTGCATCCATTTGATTGAGCAATGCTAGGGGCCTGATATTTAATAAAGACAAAGACATATAATAAAGACAAGCGGCCTTATTAATAAAACGCACATACAATTAGATTCCATCCTAAATGCTATGTTACAAATGAGAGGAAGATGATGATACAAATGTTCTTATCAACTAAAAAGCTACATTTTTTTAAATCACTTCAAATTTTACTGATCACTTAAACCAATTTATTGCATATTTTAAGATTATCCTATGCACTTGTTTATAAATAAGACTTCGGCTGTTTCAAGCCACTAAGATCTTGTGGAATTTTTATAAATACAAAATAAATACAAATCTTACCATCTTCACCATCCTCATTAAAGTCACCAACAGTCACAGAGTAACCTAAAACAATCACAAAACATAATGAACATGTCTGCATTAAGCACTGCACCAATGTTTGCTTGCTCACCTTGTAAAAATGACTTTGTCCCAGATATTATAGCATGCCTGACATATTCTTATGACCCATATTATATTAAGTTCCACTTCTAATACTTAAGTAACAGAAGTGCAAAACATAATGACAACTTTTAGGAGACAGACTCACCTAAATAACTATCATCATACTGAGCCCCGGCAGATTTGGTTGATAACTGGTTATTGTATGAAGTAAAAAACTCCTTATTGTATCTGCTGATGACCTCAGTGATGTCATCTGAGATCAGCTGACCTGAAAAGAACAAACGATAAATGCCAAAAGACAAATATCTGTAGCTTTTTTTACACACATAAACATTTGCTCTTGAGATCCATTTGCTAGGAATAATTCTGTAGTTTTAAATTTTCAAATTTAACGCCGGTATATGCAGACATATACACTTCTATATAAACACACTTGATATATTGCAAACCTATATCTAAATGTATCATTATACATTATTAATATGGTTGTACATGATGCATATTTTTCTCAGCATCAGTTCTAGGGATTAACTATGCAAAGCAAAGCAGTAATGCTTACTAACTGCATTTCTCAGTAGCTTGACAAAAACTGTGTAGCATTCACACCGTGTAGCCACAAATCACCCACAATCTTAGTAAATGTCCTCTTTCATGCTCTAAAATGTCCTCTTTCAAGTATAATGATTTCATTGTAGTAAATAAGCTCCTTTAGATGATTTATTCACATTAAAAATTAATTTGAGTAATGACTCTGTAAGGTTCCCAGCATTTTGGCAAATATCTGTAGCAAAATTAATTATTTACTGACTAATACTCTTATGCAACTATTATACAAAACAAATTTAATGAGCACACAAGAATTTGGTAACAAACTTAACCAAAGCTCAAGACTCAGCCCTTTCTGAGCACCACAACTCCAATAAATTGTGTTTAACATGTCCAACAGTAAAGTTTGTTTTTATTTATCAACACCATCACAAGCTGACATTCCCATTTCTGAAAGCATTTTACTCTCAGCAGGGTGTGGAATAATTACACCCACAGGAATAAAGGCACTTAGCAGAAAAACAAAACACAGTAAAAAGCAATTGCTATTAATAATGCTTTTAAAATAAAGTTTTAAAAACAGGCACTGCAGGTCATGAAATCAAGTAAGATGTGTTATAATTAAACTCTTTTACCGGGAACAGTTCCCAACATGACCCCACCCTATATGAGGTCATAACAGCACTTGAACTCAGTAACAAGTATTTCAAGAGCAAACAGCACAAAAGACCATTTCAATAAAACCGCAGACATATCACTACTGTAAGAGACAGCGTATCATTCTGCATTATTTATTGACCGAAAAACACAACTGTCTCCCCTGAGAACTATATCTTTGATATAAACACATTTGTAAATTTAAAGAGACATAGATGTTAACATTGTGCAAACATTCTGTGTGGTTGCTGCCACTAATCTTCGAGTTCTAGAAGCAAGACGCTGCAGAAATTTTTCCTGACAGAGCACTGTTACTTCCCTTTTACCCATAATGCCTTTCAGAGAGGAAATCATGGAGGGGTAATAAAATAAAACAGTTTACCTTGCCAATAAAAACTTCCTGGTCCTCCAATTACAACCCGATTCTTCTGAAGAAGACAGGAAAATATGTTTTTAAACTTGTGTACCAAAACAGCTACCAAATTCTTAATTTATTTGCATTCATTTATCATTCATTCATTATCAGTTTTTCAAAACCTGAACATTATACTTTTTTAAATTAAATACAAGGATTAAATACAAAGTACATTTAACATAGACTCATTTGAACCCCACTTTGTTAAATACATAAAATATATATCTGTGTATGAAGGGAACGATTTTATATGATTTAAACGCTACCTTCACAAAGTCAGCACTGAAACCTGCTTGACAAAATCCCTGCCCCTCGGGTGAGTTTGAATCTGACAGAAAAAAATATTCAGTGATTCACTGTTCAAGACATGCAAAAAATAACATTAAAGAAGTCTCAATAGGAAAAGGAAAGAGAAACAGGAAGTCCACATTCAGACAGAGGAACTATCTTAACCATATGACATGTGGCACACTGCCTGCCATGTGCCCATTAACTCAGACATGTCTTAAAACCATGTTTGCTCAGGACAAAGAGCAAGATGGAGAGAACATGACTATTGCCTTCCATTAATCACAGTTAACACATTTCTGAGGGAGACTTAAAAATGACCCAATAAGGGCATGAGCAAGCCTGGGGTGAAGTAACAGCTGTGTTCATGTACGTACTGGAGCGGCAGGGTGAATATTCCACGATGTTATTGCCCTTCTTCAGATAACATGTTCCGACAGGCTCTCTCTCTGAGAATCCATATGTACTCCACTGATAAAGAGGAGCACAAGCCTGAGAGGAGAAAGAATGTGTCTACAGATCAGAACACGACCAGCAAACCGTTTCATCTGTACATCAGGTATAATGAGAACATCTGAAACACAGCCGTTTATTAAATGTATATATATTTTGAATACTGATGTTTAAGGTGTAATCTGCTGATTTAAATACGTTATCAAGCAGCCATTGTTTAGCCTTGGAAGCATCTTTATATTGTTGTTTGTCTTTATTAAATGTATAGTGGACAAAGAGTTCTTGTGCATTATAAGCACCAGCAATTTCAAACTACTGCAAATTAACTTGTGCAAAATATGTCTTTAGGCCAGTAAAAATGTTGCCTAACTATACCAGCCACAACTTGCCTAGCTAAGAAAATACTATTACCCAGTCAAGTCTGTCAGTAAAGCAAATTTCAATTGTGGATAAACAGACTGACCAGTATATGGTCTCCAGAGGAACGCACTGTCGCTCCAAACCATTGATTTGACTTGAACTCCATTTGTTGTCCAGTGGAACTCTTCCTGTCATCTGTTATAAGAAAGACAGAGGAAAAGAAAGAAGAAGAGCAAGAGAAATAACATTTATCAGACTGTCACTTATCACTTCAGGTCTACACCCATCACACCCTGCTTCCCCATCACTGGATCAAACTCTTCCTGAAAAAACAAACGACAAACATCAGCTTCAGTTGCTGTGCTAACATACACCACATTTCCTCCTCTTCATTATCAAACCATCTGAAGTTCAACCCAAGGTCATGAACACCAACAGCTGAATCTATTCCTGGCATGTCAGAAATCGCACAATACCTTTCCAGCTTTTCAGTCCAGCACAATGAACTTCTAGAGGCATTAATGACACCAGTTGTTCGTAAGGCAAGGGCTAGTTAGCCTGTAACGTTATATTTTAAGAGTTACATTGAAGAGATACATCTGGACTGTTCAGCTTAACTACAATTCAAATGTTTCAACTCAGAGAAAATTAGGTGGGATCAATAAGGTGGGAAAGTCAGTAATTAGGTTGCTGCATTCAAGCCATTTGTGAAATCAGATATTTGCACTTGGAATTAAAAAGGAATAAAAAACGATTTAAATGTGGATTTCCAATAAAACTTTGAGCTTCAGTTGTAATAGTACTGTGTGTGTGTGTGTGTGTGTGTGTGTGTCTACAAGCTCTGTGTCTACAGCTTTGTGCTGAATTGTTCATGGCTCTGTGCTTCATCCACACACCCACACACAGTTCAGCTGTCCGGGCTACTGAACTGGGAATTTCCCAGTGTTACACTGTCATACTGATGGTCAACAACACCCAGGTTTCACCAGAATTAAGCACTTAATTATTGCTAGGAGGGGTTGAAAGTACAGACGGCCAGTGGAAACACAGTTGTGTAACCATGTTGTAACAGTGCAGAATGAATGCTGTTCCATAAACAGTATTTTCCATCTCATGCTTTTGACAGTTTGCTTTAATGTAGACTGAGTGAACTCCTTAAACATTCAGCAGGTCAGCCAGCACACAGAACACTGTTACACAGCCACATCTTCTACTGTGAAACAAGCCAGGATACAGTTATGCATGTGAAGCAGAAGAATGTAACAGAAGAATGTTAAGCGTGCAAACGTAGTTGTTAAGAAACAAATATAAACACTGTTCTACTAATGTTTATATTGCACAGTGAAGAAAAATATCAGAAATCTCAAAACATTTTTAGTTTGGATTGCAGCTTGGATGTTTAAGTAAACAGAAAAAAAACAGGTTACCATATCATGTGTGCAGATGCTGATGATGGTGAAGTGTTTGTAGCTTGTTCTTACAGCAATAACTTGCAATATTATGTTTCAAAGGTCTTGGGTTCGAGACCCAGGGAACACACGGTTAAGTTGCTTTAGACAAAAGCATCATTTGTTTGCGAATTCCATTCAGTCTGATATTTTTTGTTATTTTGTCATAGAATTTCTTAAAGGATGAGAGACAGAGAGAAATTGTTCAGTTTTTGGTGAGAACTTCTAAACATGCTGAGATTATCCAAACAAAATCCAGCTTGGATAGATTTAGGCCAGACCAGTTTATAACTGCCACTGAATGCCAATGAAATCTGACACACACACACACACACACCTCATTGCAATAAAAAGCTCAATGCGGTCCTGTTAATGTTACTGAGAAGACAAACCCTACATGTTCTTGTGCTTTTGTGCCAAATTTTTCAATGAATATCAAACAAAAATCCACTTGAAATCTAGTGAGCAGTCCAACACAAGAATTTGCTTACAATCATGAGACCCCCTTATGTGCTCACACTGCTTTTAATTTTTTAATTTTAACTTAGTTTCATTGCAGACCACTGGCAGACATGTGCATTCAAAACAACATGTAACAATACATGTTACATGCCCTAGATGAGCTACGACATGATTTCATTCTTTCCCTCCTGTTAACATCTTTCCACCTATTGAAAATATATAGAGCAAGGTTAATACACAGCCCAAACAATCATTAAAAAAGCATTACAGATGGTCCAATAATAGACCTAAGAACAACATCTTTATATACAAAAGCTTTAGATGACAGCATGGAGGAGCACAAAATGCACTATGACAGCTGAAAACCCAGAGCCACGGCTTACCAGTGCTGTCAAACTCAATCTGTGTGCATGTGCCGCTTTTGTGCCAGGGACAACTGAAGACAGCTCCCCTCTCAGTGACTACTGAAGGGGTCTGATCTGATGTGTTTGCCCTGGGCGCTCCCACCAGAATGTTTAATCTGTAATCAGAAAAAAGAACTAATGGCTTTGTTTCATTTTTAATATTATCAGATGCAGGACTGAAGATCGTACATTATATATGTTATAAAATTAATTTACTATCATTAATAACACTTTATAAACATTCATAAACATCCATTAAATTATATTGGTCACACTTTTTTGTTTACATTTGCTAGTTCTTTATCTAACATGAACAAACTTTTAAACTATATTTTCAAAGCGTTTATTAATCTTTGTTAATGTTAGTTACTGTAAATACAATTATTGATTTTTATGTTCATGCTAGTTAATTGAGCATTAACTAATATTTAAAGATACAAGCTTGATTTTTAAAAATCTATTTGTAAATGTTGAAATTAACATTGGTTAAGAATAGTAAATGCTGTTTAAGTGCTGTTCATATTCACAAAGTTAATTAACTAATGTTAACAAATAGGACTAAAGTGTTAACAAATTTACTAGGTAAAGTAACTATTTTGCAAAAGACTATTCTTCCTCTTTTGCAACGTTGATTTTATCTTTGAGAGTTCAATAAACAGGCAATGGACACGTATGAAAATCTAGTAAGTTTGATTCACAAACGCATCTGACGCCAAAAGAAGATAAAGTCTCAATGTACTCACTGTTTGTTATCAGGATTGAAGAAAGCCACAGAAAACCCAAAATAACTCCCTGGAGGTCCAGTGAAAACGCTTGGCTTGCTAATGTCCAGATTAAAAGAAACTGCGCGTTTGAAGCAGAAAAAAGCCAGTAGGGCCAAAAGCCAACACCAGGTGAGATGTTTGTCCATGTTTTGTGTCTCAGACGTCTACAGTGTTAAAGAAAGCAGGAGATCTCGCTGTGTGTATGTGTGGATCAGTAGCGCAGATGATGGGCACTGACTCCACACTCCATAATAACACAAGATCAGTTTAAATCCCCGCAACACGCTACCAGATCCTCAGAAATCTCCGTTACATTACTGCATTCATCCGACTGCAAAAGGGATATTGGTTTCCAGGCTGTCCGATAAAATGTAAGGAAAAGTAGGACACTGGACTGATGTAGTTCAACTCAGATTGAGAGCAGCGGGACGTCCCACTGTACCGGAAATAAAAATAAACCCGCCCACTAAAACGTCACGGTGACGACATAAGGACTTCCGCAAACCTTTATCGGGTGGGCATCATGTGCATGACTTACATGGGCATGAGTGAACTGGTCATGGTTTTCCTATAAATGTTTCAAGGTCCCGTAAAGTTTAAAAGGCAAAGGAACTGTATACATATCTTACGATTTATATACGATGAGTGAAATAGTGCCACCATGTGTTAAGACAGGCAGAAGAAAAATAACACTTTCTCCTCTTTCGGGTAATACACACATAAAAACATGGCTTTGTTTTCCAACCAACAATGTGATACACCATAATGAAATAGTATGTATCATTATAAATAGACAATAGACGGGAACTAGAGCTGGTGCCTTTTTGTCGAGTCTTTGAGCCAAACTTTATCCTTAAGTTCCTGATAGCTGTGACAAATACAAACCTGCAACTTAGAGCCTGGGGATATTTTATTCATATATGGACTTGTCAGTAAATTATGGCTTTAAACAAACTGGTGAAGTATGCCTACAAGAATGCACTCAGTAAATGCCCCAGGGTCCCTCGTTGAGGTATAACAGACTGTATTATGCAGAAGCATTAACTGATTTTTGTTTGCCTTATCTGTAAAAACTCTAATTTGTTGAGAATAATAAAAACAATAACAGCCACAATAATACAGTGTTATATGCAATGTCACAATGTAATAGGCTTGAATAGCTTGTATTTCCAGGGGAAATAAAAGACACCAGTTCTTGTCAAAAGTCAATTTTGTTTTAGAGCTGTCTGGTCATGCATGTGGTGAAAGGGGTTTTGGGACCATGTGATACCTAAAGTGGCTAAATAATTGTTTGCTTACTGTACATCTAACAAACATACTAAAGGACTCCAACCTACATCTAATGGGGAAACTTTAAACCAAATGTGGAAAGGAATGAGGAGAACATTTCTTAGCCTTTTAAAAAAAAGTTACATATTTGCTGTGAAAATGACATCGTTTACATATTGTGATTTATTTGCAAATGTTGTGTTTCTCTAAAAGCCTTCTAAGTATTTTCAAAAGAAAACAGCCTTGACCAGTTTTTTAGAAAGCTCTGTTTATATCTCTGTCTGTGTTTTCTGAATAAATTCAGTATTGTTTGTGTAATAATATTTTATCCATATATATTTAATTCTGGCTCACAATGTTGTTATATGGGAAAACCATTTTTTCTTTAAAAAGGAAAGGTAATTGACTGTCCATGAAATTGTTATGCTAGACATTTTAATAGAAACCACTGCATTTTAGTTATTTTTAAATAATATAATCTGGAGGTCATTCTTTGAGTGCTTTGGGGGGTGCAGAATTCAAAATGTGTTGACACTGGCTTTGTACCAAACCATGTGACATTACTGGAAAGCGATGTTGTATTTCTTTAGCAAAAAGCTTTCTGAATACATGCACCTAGATCTTATAGTGACAAATGCTGCATCAATCCCTTATATTAGCACTAATGATGTGACTAATGATGATATATTAGCATTAATGCCTTACATCCTGGATAAGCAAACATGATAATAGTACATATCTGTAATGTACT
>JAZGTK010003397.1:0-27520 GCA_036877625.1 Ambastaia sidthimunki
AAAAAATTATACCTCACTGTAAGTCGCTTTGGATAAAAGCCTCTGCCAAGTAAATAAATGTAAATGTAAGATTATGTATTAATTGTACCGTACATGTGCTATCTGTTAATTACATTATAATTTAATAAAAGCATTATGAACAAAATCTCAAAATTAATTGCAAAGATTTGATTTGAAAAAGGACTCACAAGGTATTACTAAAACTGGGAAGTTGAAATTAAACAATTTGGTTTTGTAATGTCTGTCAGTGAATATATTACATGATGCTGATTAATCAACATAATCACAAACATACAAAGAGGTCCGTCGAGGCATAATTTAATAATTTACTGTATTAACTAACATGTACAGCACATGTACATTTGTATTATATTTAGAAGACAGCAATCCAAGATAAAACTGTGATAAATTTTGGTTCTGTTCAGCAACAGACTGCTGTAAAGCCCAAAGGAAAGGAAAGCTAGCCAGTAACACAAGAAATCTGGCCAGCTTGAACAAACACAAAGCACACAATAGATGGTTACACTTTTTGTGGCAGCATTGCTGCCGGTACGCCCTTGAGGCATGCATTTAACCTAAAACTGCCCTTGGTGCCAACTAGAGATAAACACGAACCTCGATCACTAAGCTAACATCTTTCCTCACAGTAAACATGCTTTGTGTGTGTATGTAAACACTTGAGAGGTGTTAGAGATGACTTTGAATTACATCATTCCTCTTATGCGGTATCGTATGAGCTCAGTCACTAAAATTGGTTAAGCCTGGAATGTTCTCTAAAGAAGTTTTTATATAAATGGTTGTAGACGTTCAGATGTTAGCTTTCATCATGTTCAAGCCCTTGAACGTCATTATCCTCTCACACATACAGTAAATTACTGGCAAATTACAGTTCGCGTGTAAACGTGACCTTTTAAAATTTATTGGTAAATTGTTCCTGGCAATTTACCAGTAAGGGAAGAGTAAGTCCCTTACTCCAAGTGGGCAGCTGTTTGGCACAGTTAATGTCTTCATAGAATTTACTGGTGTTTTGGTACTGATGTGGGAATGGTGCATTACAGGTAAAAAGACAGAAAGTATTTACTGGTAAAGTCATTCTTGTATTTTACTGGTAATTTCCAAGGATTACTGTGAAAAAGGCTAATAATTAAACACAATGGTAAAACAATTAACATAGCTAACAGGATGTCACTTCCTAATTGAATATGAAGCAACTGTTATGTAAAAGGATATTACAAAGTGTCAAATTAAAATAATGAAATTAACAAAAGATATTGTGAACCAGTTAGTAAGATTCCCACTTTATGTTTTATCCAGTGAACTGAGATATATATAACAGGGACATGAAAGGTACCACATAACAGGAATGGCCCAGATGCTATATGTAACTTGTGCTCTGTTATTTGTCCTCTGTCACAGAAAATCCAAACAATAACAGCAGTGGATCCAGACGAGCCAGCAGGAGGACATCGGTTCTTTTTCAACATAGCGCCAGAGAGCTCAGAGAGAGCAAACTTCTCAGTGCGAGATAATGGAGGTGAGTGCCCTCTCACATCGCCTGGCCTTCCAGCTAGCGAACTGTCTCTCCTCATGACAACACAAACCAATCGGATAGGAGAAATGTTTGGGACACAGACTCTTCACGTACAGCTGTTTAAATTGCGACCAGATCATTCTGCAGTGGTCATAACTGCAGGTCAGACTGAGCTTGTCATTGTCTGCCCAGAAGTTAGTTCCTTTTGTCCTCATTTGCCCCTCTCAAAGACCCTGTATAATCACAATTAGAGTGTTATGTACTTTTATAGCTTTTAAGCTACTTTTTTAGCTTTAAAGCAGTCTATATGCTAATGTACTTCTTTAACAGAAAACAACTATCAGATACACTACACACATTTACAGTTCATTCTCTTCTGGAAAAATGGACCAAAAATATTGATGGCTCATGTTGCACCACGCAGAATTTTATCCAATCAAATCTTTCCGTCTAGAACATCTCTCATCCTAATACCACCTGCCTGACTAGCAAAGCAGCAAATTGTGTTTTTGCTGTAAAAAAAGAAGAGTCTATCAATATGTCCCTCATTTTTGTCATAAATATGTCAACGCAGGAAAGAAACTGCTCGTCAAGTGATTCCATTAGATTTTTAAAGCAAGCACTCGACTCTTCACAGATAACACAGCTGGGATCTTTACAAAACGCAGCGGATTCGGCAGAATGCACAAAAGCACCCATCTAGTAGGTGTGGTGATCTCCGACGGGGAGCTTCCCATACAGAGCAGCACCGGAACGCTGACGATCCGGGTGTGCACGTGCAATCGGGATGGCAACATGGAGATGTGTAACGCCGAGGCTTTGACCAGCTCTGCGGGACTCAGCACGGGGGCGCTAGTAGCCATCCTGCTCTGCATTCTCATACTGCTCCGTAAGTTCCTACCCTTCCGATTTTAACAATCAGATCACTTCCGCATCCATCTATCTGATCACCGCTTCCTCCATCTGTCTGTCTGACTGTGAGTCTGACCACTCATCTTTCAAAGCCTTTGTTGGCGAGAGCTTTTTTTCCCACCTTTCTTCCTGTCAGTTAGCGCTTTTGTCTGCGCTACCGTTTGATTAATTGCAATTCCAGTGGTCTGATCTGCATTTAAAATGATTGGCAATTAAGAAAAAAGGAAATAAAAAATTCTGACATGCTCAGATAGCTGAACGCGTAAAGCTCAGTTGTTGGTTATTTAATCAGGGAGTTGAATAACAAGGGTTAGATTTTAGTTACACTCAAATTAATCTAATCTTGATTTCATTTAACAAAAACAATCATCACATTTGATTTCTAGGCTGAATTGTTGTAAACACGTGTGTCTTTGTGTAACTAAACTACTCATGTAATTGATCCATTTACTGAGATCTTATTTATCTGAGTTTTGGAAACTGTTGGKAAACATCAGGCTTCCACCCATGAACTGCATGTAGCTGCAGGTGTGAACTGCATGTAGCTGCAGGTGTGAACTGCATGTAGCTGCAGTTGTGAACTGCGTTGTAAAAGCATGCATCATGCATGGAGCTATTCCTACCCCACTGCAGTGAACGATCAATGCTAAATATTTACTTCAGGATTCACACATACTGTACCAGCCAAAAGTTTGGACATACTTTTTCAGACTTAAATGTGTCTCAGGATCTTAAAATGTTTTTTTTTTTTTACAAAGCATTAAATTTTTTGTGTGAATTGGACCAGACAGTAAAAGAAAAGCTGTCAACAATTGCTCAAGCATACACGAGAAATCTTTGTAGCTAGTTGAAAGAGTGCTGAGAATGTTTTAATCTCAAACAGGGTGGCTACTGTGCAGAAAATGAAATGTAGGATTCATATTCTTTCATCTTTTGAGTGGTACTGTACAGTCTCCTGTTATCAATCATGCTTGTCAGTTACAATGTTTCTTCCATTCTGTAGTGATCGTGGTGCTGTTTGCTGCCCTCAAACGTCAGAAGAAGAAGGAGCCCTTGATTATCTCCAAAGAGGACGTGAGAGACAACGTGGTCAGCTACAACGATGAGGGTGGGGGTGAGGAGGACACGCAGGCTTTTGACATCGGAGCGCTTCGCCACCCAGAGGTGATGGAGGACAGCAAACTGCGGCGGGACATCCTGCCGTCCGAGACGCTCTACCCCCCGCCTCCGCTCCGCAGAACCATCGTCCCGTCTCGAGACAATGCAGATGTGCGGGAATTCATTAACCAGCGTGTGCAGGAGAACGACGGGAACCCCACCGCTCCCCCTTACGACTCGTTGGCCACCTATGCGTACGAAGGAAACGGTTCGGTGGCCGAGTCTCTGAGCTCGTTGGGGTCCGTGTCCTCGGATGGGGAGCAAGACTATAACTACCTCAGCGACTGGGGACCACGCTTCAGGAAGCTAGCAGACATGTACGGCGGGGAGGACAGCGACTGGGACTCCTAACGGACATCTGGCGAAGCGCGAAGCGAGACTCGTTTGCCAAGCTGCCTCTAACTCAAGACTGGAGTGGCAGAATGAGGCAGCCTAATTTCTTTTACAAAGTGCCCTTTTAGCCTTCTCTTCATTCTACAATCAGGCAGTCGGTTCGGCTGTTCTGATTGGCTGTGCTTTTTCTCTGCAAGGCAGATGCAAAAGAGGAGATCTTTACACATAGCGCTGAGGACGTTTTCTCGCTGTCACTCGTGCTCTCCTGCGCTCATCAGAATGAGATCTTCTGCTGTGCCATCTTTCGGCATAATCCTAGATTGTTCTTAAGATGTCTGCATTCTGAATTTCACATCTGTAATCGTCACCGATATCGTTCTTTCGAGAAGCCTACAATTTGTTACAGAACTGCTTATCAATCACTACTGCAAAAGAACACCATCAGAAAAGTAAAACACTTGAAATGTGAACTTCCGCAGGCACATTAGAAACTTTTTGAAAAATAATAAAAACCAAGGCCAAACTTCAGCCTGTGAATTCATCATCAGACCTCAGCGTGAAGTTCAGCAGCCATGCAGCTCAGAATCAAAGCAGTTCAAGATCATAGGAGTTGTCTTATAACTGGGAGGAAATTTTGAAACCCTTATTATTATACATTTGCATAATTTTACTAATCTACTTACGCACTCAGAAAAGGATGCGTTGTCCTGTAGTCAGAACGAAGACAGATTGTTTGAACCCTGTGTAGACCATCTAGAAAATGGGTCAGAAAACGTTTCATGGTTGGCAGTGATTTTCATCATCCACATGAAAAAAAAAAAGCCAGAAGCTTACAATTATCTGCTCTGTCATTGGACCTAAATGTGTTGTGCTAGATTTCTGGCACAAGTTTGGTTGATCTCACAATGGTTTAGTATTACAGTCTCCTCATGAGAGACACATTCACACAGTCCCTTAATGGTGTGCAGAACAGAACTAACATTGCATACAATTAGTTTAAAACATTACATAAGCATTTTTTTACTTAAATAAAAAATAGATACTTTCTCTTAATTCACCCAGTAAAACACAAAGAGATCTGGAGATGAAATGAAATACCAAAACTGATTTAGTTCACAAACTGGAGGGTGAAAAGCAAACTTATTATAAATTAATCAACAGTTTCAAAGTCTAATTATCACCTTTCTCTCAAAGTCTCAACTATGAAAGTAATGAAAGCTCAGTTGATTTTTTTCTTCAGCTGAGTGATAACCACAACAGTGTTGAGGTGTGAGTCAAACCTTAAAGTAAATCATTTTGCACCCTCTGGTCACACCACAGAATGAGCCTGAGGTTGCATTCACCTCTTTGGTTAGGAGGGACTGAGGGCAGTCTTGTTTGTTTTTTAAATGTGCACTGTGGTCGAGCTGGTAAATATTTGTGTTTTAGAAGCAAATTTCTGATTTTCATTCTCTGTCATTGATATGCTGTACAAAATAAAGGTGGTCACTCATTCTGTATAAATTTTGGTTTAATGAAGTGCTTTGTACCAGTGGTTTGGGAGACTAGATTATGTCCATGTACTACTTTGCTTTATATCTTGTGATATTTTGTACCAAATATTTATATACCACGATGATGACTAAATATTCTTGAAAAATGTACATTCAATATTAATGTTTTTGTGTTTTGGACGTGTAAAACTGTTAATGTGAGCAGGCTGCCGTACAATTTGATGACGTACAATTGGTTTGAAAAAATTTCATCAAAATAAATGTTCTCTTTTACAGAACACATAAGAACCTCAGGAGTCCTTTCAAAGTCACATGTCAAAACACTTAAAAATGAATTGCATTGAGTGTCTGACGTTACAAACCATTTGTATCTAATTATTTCAATATATTATTTTAACCATTCCAATCTAGTTAGTTATTATTTTTGTATCTGTTAATTATTCCAAGTTCTTGTGAGAATATAGCAATATTTCAATATTGCTACTGTATATTGAAACTGCAGTATTTGTTCTATTGAGGCTCATCATATGCTGTATTGACATGACCTTAACATAATTATTACAAGCAAAATGTCACAATCGTTATAGGAAAATTTTCAGTTCCTGCCCCAGATCATCAACTCATTAGGCCAATCTATAATGAAGATCGCAGTGCTTGCTACTGGATTTGCTGGAGAGTGGAACTGGGATTCATTTTAAATTGATTGGGGATCAGCGGTTGTGAGGCAGATGGTGACATTTTAAACAATGCTCATGTTAGCTCAATCATTCCGACATCCAGCACCCACTGCAAATATGTACAGAGACGGCAGTCTTATCCGGTGTCTCTGAGTGTCTGTACAAGGCCATTAAGGGTTTAAACATAAAGCAACATTTTAGGTTTTAGGTGCGCTAACCTCATTGAGAAAGTTAGCATGCATGTATTAGAAGGACATGGAAAATATTGTACTCCAGCAAAAGTTAAACCGATTTAATTTAATGCTCTAATGCTCAGTCACTGGCCAAAAATTCTATGATCCAAAATGATTTTAAATATTCATGGATCAAAATAATTTAACAGCAGCTGGTTTTAATTTTAAATTATGTAAACATAGACAGACACAGTAGATGGGCCTTCAGCACTAAACACCAAGTTCTTGTTTATTTCATCTTTTTATTATTTTATAACTTGTTATATAAGTATCTTACAAGGGCTTGTGTGTTATTATGCTTTCAGTAATCAAACGCTGTATGTGTTAGTTACTGTAATTTGAACAGTCAATGTCGGGCCACTTTGCATTAAATTACAACTATTACGACAAATCTATTCCCTCCCAATTATGGAAAACTATTTGTTGTGGCATTTTGCGTCAGTCTAACCGTCCTACCAACAAGCTTTTTACCCCAAATAATGTCCTTTTATTTAATTGACAGTTGCAAAACTGTTCGTTTAATCACATTCAACAAAGCGAAAGTGTTTGTCTTGGAATAAATGTGATAGCTCTAGGGACGGCTAGCTACATAAATTCACAATGGTTAAATGTTAAATCAAATTACCCCAAAATCGATCTTTTGTCGCCACACAGTGACAGCAACATTCTGCAATGCATAGCAAACAAACTGGTGTGAAAAAAGTGATGGTTTTTGATGCTTTGGTGGAGCCCACAAAGTAGCCTGAACAAACCTAAACATCTTTCACCTGCTATACATAATACATTAGGTTGTTTTCGCTTTGATGTTGCAAACTCCCCTTAGACGCGAGTTCATTACAAGTGTACATCTGCAAACAGAGCTGGTAATCGTAGCATAAGCTTTAAGACAAGATTACATGAACTATGCAGTCATGAAAGCAGGCCAGGCACAAAGAAAAATGTTCACTTAAGTGTGTTTTAATCCCTGTGCTGTTAATCTGACTGAAGGCTGGTTGTGCTTTGGGCCGTGCTGAATGGATGCTGGGAATCAGCAGCGCTGGAGGCTGAATCAGGACCAGTCAAGATGTCACGACAGCCATGCAGCTGCTGAGGGTTGTAACTCATCGTGGCCGAGGCTTAAACGGCGTGTCGCTTCCCATTAGCCTCGCCTGTCTCTTTAGCCTTAATCTTTAATGGGCACGTCATGTTAGCAGAAATGCTAAATAGCAATGTACCACATCTTAGCCTTTGATGCACTTCATCTGTGACAGGCAAAGTTTTTATTGTCCACAAAACATGTAAAAATTGTTTGGTTTAAACTTTACCCTTGAGAGTGAACCACACTAGCTTCTAAAGCATTGTTACCGCGCTCTTTTGTGCCAGAGATGATGTTTATATTCAATCTGTCAGGCTGTAAATGCGATGAGGAGCAATGAAAAGTCTGTCTTCTGTGTTATCTAAGAGCTCCTGATGTTGTTTTGAATGCATTGTGTCATGGCCTATTTTCCAGTCATTCACAGAATGAGTCGCATTCACTCTTGCACTCATTTTGATTACTTGTTGCGGTTCTGAGTCATTTAACAAGCAATGGACTATTTATTCGCCATACAAAAGACATTTAGCTATGGCTCAAAATAATCTTCTGAACAGCATGTTTAGTGATACATACTCTATCACAGTACATTTTAAGTAACAGTGATGTACTCTGTGTGGCCTCATTAAAACTTCACATAGCAATCATTAGACTCTGATGCAGTGACTGCTTTTGATGGATTATTGTAATTATTGTGGACTTTTATGGTTTTCTTAGGAGTGGTACTGACAGCACTGATGGGTCCTACACATTTGGCAGGTGTTCTTAACAGTACATTCAAGCTACACATCTATATGTGTATTTATATGTGTAAGCTACACATACCAGTATTCGTGTCTCCTGAGAATCGAACCCAAAGCCTTTGCGCTGCGAACGCAATGCTCTACCAGTTGAGCTACAGGAACACTTTCCTGTTTTAGAAGTTTCTTTTCTTATTAAAGACTGATATATAAACAAAAATCTGACAGGTAACAGGTAAATCTGACAGGTACAACTATTAAAACCTAAAAGCTAGTGGAGAACATTCCCAAAAACTGAGCATGAATTAATCAACTGGGAAAATATTAAACCATCTAGCACATGAATGATGCACCTGGAGTACTGTACAGCTTTTAATCTATACTGTAAAGAGGGTCATCACCATCACTATAAAATTGTTAGCTGGGTAATCACTGGAAATTAAAGTATTATTGGGATGTAGCTTGACCTATTCTTAAAAAGCACCTCATCAGTGATTTTATTTGGAAATGTTTCTCTACATAAGAAATTTTCCCTTACCAAGTATTACCACATACACATTTGTTTGCATACAGACATGTACTGTATCACTGGCTAGGAATAGCAAAGTTCCACAAAAAGTCCACTAAAACCAGACTGAAGAAATAGTCACAATAGTCTTTTTTTGTCCTTTTGCTCCACTTATCTCGATACATGACAGGTATTTGGTAATCACTGTCTGCCTATCACAACAACACAGCGCAGTGAAGAGTGATGTGGTCTGGGAGAAAACTGATGTCGAAAAGGCCAGCAAAAATTCATTAGAGCTTGAAATATTGAACCTGTAAGGCACCAAGTAACAACCTCCCACTGGGTTTCATGTCTAGTTTTTCATGTCTGTAGCGAGTGTGAAGCCATGCACAGAAGATCCAAATGTGTACGGACACCCCCTCCCACCCACTTGAATGTGCAGAAGTCAGCCACAGTTACACTGGTTTCTTCTGAACTTCTGAACCTTTGCAGTCACATTAGCCAATCGCTGTTTCCTGTAAAAGGGGACATGAAGTCTTTCTTCAAAACAACGCACATTTGAGGTGCAAACATTTCTCTCCAATGGACCGGAAAATGCAGCCTCTTACTGCACAACAGTGGAACGCTGGGACATTTATTGGCCACACAATGTCCATCTCTTTGGACCGATCGTCAGACATTCTTTTGAGCAAAGGCCCCATAAATTTTTTTACTCCAAATTCAGTTTTCCTACAACTTACTGTTTACTTGCCCTGGTGCAACTCTAACAATTCTGGCTATTGCATTGTCATCAGATGGCAGATTATCACTGGAAATGCAAAGCTGTTGTCAAATTGAGATTTTCTAATATGCCTCTCTGTGCCAAGTATATGACTTTATGTTTACTTGGGGGGGGTTTGAAGGAGACGAAATGAAAGATCAGGGGGTCCGCCACATCTCATCCTCATCTCTACATTTCATTTCACCCTCAGTATTCATTTTCCTGCCCTTAAAATGATCAGAATAATTCATGTGCTCCAGCGTTGTCTGTAGAATGTGATTTCCACTTCAGCCTCTCAGCTGAACAACCCCACAGAGGTTTTGGACTCTGAGGTCACTCGGTTCCAGCATAGATGATGCCCATATCTATAATGCAATGGACAGGAAAAAAGGGATGAGTACAGATCACACACTACTTAGAAGACATACGGCGGTGTGGAATCTCCCTCGTGTCCACAAGATTGGAGCAACATTCCAATGGGGGCATCTAAAAGCAAAGTCCATTAGCAAGAACCTGGAAAAATGGCCTTTTCTTTAAAATATTTCTGACCTCTGAAATGTTTGTTTGCCCATCTTAACTGAAGTGATATTTTAAGTCTATTTTAGGTTCTTGTACATCTGTAGATTTCTTTTTTTTTTTTTCAAATGGAAGCGCATCTTCGTTTTCAATTGGATCGCCCCGAAAGTTGTTGAATTCACTTAGGGGCCGACACGTGACAATATGAAAATGGTTCCATTTTCGTCTTAGCTGCACTTAGCTTTACCAAGTTTAAAACTCTGTTCTAAACATGCTTTTGGCTCAGAAATGGGAGACATAAAAATTGCACCAGTTCAAACAGGATTACAGATCTTTTCATGTGGAGAGCTGGTCCATTCAAGTTTGATCACAAGTGGCCATTAGGTCTTCTTGCATAGCTTCCCTCTCAAGCACTTCATTGATTTAGCTCAAGGGCCTCTCTTAACCAGTCCAGTTACCTATTAATAAACTTCATTGCAGATGGATGCAAGCACTTTTACTGAGGGTTGAACTCATTGTAAAACACATTGTGTGACACCATTTGGAGGAAACAGATAACACATTGAGAATCAATTACATGTGGATTACGTTCAATTCTCTGCCCTTGAAACTGAAAATGTATTTTTCATTTCTAAAGAAAATAAAGTGAGTTCTGAGTTACCACATAATTTTTTTTTCTATACTGGTTATGAATGATAAAATTGTTATCAGTACTGAGCTGCACATTGCATATTAACAGTTGCATATAACATTACAACTTCTAATTCTAATTTACATGAGGAGCAAGACCACATTTATATCCAAATAGTAAAAGATCTACATAAAAAGGACCCAAACCCCAACATGCAGCTATAAAGACATTCAATTGGCTGGTTTCAGTAAGATTTACTGAACATAAAAGTGCTGGTTATGTGCCTGTCACTGCATGCGGAACTTGCATCAATCTTGACATCTTAATTCAAACAATGGATGAGTAGATCGCTGCAATATTTTATGTTGGGTCATAAAAACCTATATTGCAAAAGACTGAGTTGATAAATAGGTTTAACGCATTTTCTGCTGAGTCCAGTAAGCTACACACAGCAAAAATGAAGAGTACCATAAAGAGTACCGTAGCCACACCTGCTCATCTAATCCTCTTTTTTCTACTCTCGATCTGCTTACACAGGAAGTGAGAACGCAATAACCTGTTAACTTGGCCACTGAAATACTCATGCGCTGCTTTCGCATGCGGCGTGAAACAGGCCTGAGGCAATTAGATTCCCATTCTAAATTTTGAGTTACTGCAGCCTTGCATTTTAGTTCAGAAGTGTTTTAAGAGTAAGTGATATAATCACCAGCCTGCTCTTCTCATCTGCCGGTGGTTATTCATGATTGTTTCAGACATGGAGGGCCCTCTAAACCATCTACGATACTTTAGCCACAACTGGAGGAGAGGTGTTCAAATTCTCACCTCTCATCCTCTGAGCTCTCAGACGTGGGGCCGTGGCCCTGCACACATCACTACAGCCATTTTTGTCTTAAGGGCTTCAAGAAATAAAAGAGAATTTCTTTTTTTGCTCTACGTTCACGGAGCAGGGACTAAATCTAATTGTGTCATACATCAAAAACATGTCTCTCACGGGCTGAGATGATCACAAGGCTCTGTGAATGACTATCAGTTTTTTCAGAACTGTGTCAGAGCTCGTCTCGGTTAACATTTTCCTTCAGCAATTAGTACAAATGAATAATATATCACAAAAAAAGCCACCGCAGTTTGACAATGACACGGCGGCAGTGCGGAAGCAGGCCCGTGTTTCAAACGCATCTCCCATTCTATCAAGAGAGGCCATAAGTGGAAAATGCACTGAAATTGGCTCCCATGAAGCAACACTGTCCCACTTTCTCAGGCACATTGTGTTAGTCTTCACATTTGAATTTTCAACTCTCGGAAGACACACACCTCATTAGGAACGCTGTGATGCCAAGAAAAGGAATGAATGGAATAAATCTGCTAATACATGAAAACTCCCCTGATAAAACGGTGTCATTAGATATCTTACAAAAATATTTTATATTACAGAAAGACTTGTATGATTAGCTAAGCGTGCAGTCTAATGGTGAAGCAGTTGTGTGTTCTCAATACACTGCAGATTTCTAACTATATAAACTGAACAGAACAAAGAACCTCACAGAATCCATATATTGATCATTGTGCCCTGTAGAACTCTACATAAACTATACAAACAGGCTAGACAGACTGGCAGCTGTTTTTTATTTGCTGTTAGCCAACCCACCTAAAAGAAAAATTGATTTTGCATTCTAGAGTGATCCTACATCATAAATCCAGAATACATTTTTAAAAAGTTTCTGAAGTGTGTATGTTAAGATAAAAACAGCAGGAACACTGATGGGAAATCAAGCTTAAATCAAGTTTAAGTACCTCTAGGTACCTCAAGAGCAATCCATGAGCTGTCAGCAACACCTGCAGAAAAGACCAGGTTAGATCATTATGAATTTCCATGTTTCCTAGCTAGTTTATTCTGGTTAAAGAGAATCATCCAAAAATTAAAGTTCTTCCATCATTTGCTCACCCTTATGTCATTCCAAACCTGTATGATCCATATGACTGTACGAAAGGAGATATTTTGAGAAATGTCTCAGTGGTTTTCTGCCATGGGTGTCAATGTTGAAGAATACTGGAAAAAAAAGTCATACAGGTTTGGAATGACACAAGAGTGAGTAAATAATTAAAGAATTTTCATTCTTGGTTGAACTATCCCTTTAATGTTGGTTTGGTGCTAATCTATTTGCTGTTTACCAGCAACAAATGCTGGTCAACTTAAAAAAAGACTTTCTCAATGCACTAATCTGATTGGCTGATTTTACACAACGTCTGAGAATAAAGACATATAGTGTTTTTTTATGTAGTGTGCTTTTTTTCATTAATGAATTTCTTGAATGCTGGTCTATTATTAGTAGTATATTATATCTCTGATAATCAGTACATGTTTGCTTTACATGTCCGTCAAACAGCTCAACACAGCCAGTTAAATCTACAGTATAAACAGCCTTTTACTGCAGTTAAAGGTCTGCCTATGAGAGACGACAACTTTTCCAGCTTAACAACTAGGTAAAAATACATCCTTCACCATATCATTGAATTAAATTTGCGGTTGGTTACAGATAACAGATAGCTTAATAAATATGCTCATGTCCAGTATATAGCTGCATCTACCCTATACAGACAGAAAAGGAGAACGAGAAAAAAAATCCACTCTCTCTATTACCCCTGAGGGCCACTTAAAACATCTCCTATAGAAGAGGAAGTAAATGAGGGCACCAATCTCTCATCTCCACTAAAGCTTAATGCACGGGCAGGGCCACAGAGGGCGGCCTGAGGCGGAGGTTGGTGGGGTGCAGGGTGGAGGCTCAAAGACAGCTATCAATCTATTTTGACAACTTGTCCTGTTGTCTTCCTTTATATCAAACCAGAGAGCATCACTCATCTACGTCCACTCCTCACCGGCCCCTATACTTTTCCTCATTCAATCTCTTTCTCTCACCCAGAAGGGATTCTGTCATCTACTATCAGTTCTGTCGTTAACAAGAAGGAAACGCATCAAAGCCATGCTGAGACCTCAGGAGAGGAAAGATCAAAGTTTGCCTCTAATCTCATCAGGAATGAGGCACATTGAGGAAGATTTGAGGAAGGGTGGTGGTCTTTTGAAAGACAGAAACTACCTCTACCTTTACGAGGAGGCGGAGGGGAGAACGAGGTGGGATCCGTCTTTTAATCAGAAAAATGAATCAGGCAGATGTCTTATATAGCCGCCTATTAAAAAGTGTTCAAGAAATGTTTCAGGTTTGAACTGAGACCGTTTCCCCCAAGCACCTTTCCTGAAGTTGTCTTTGCTTATTTTATTACCATTTCAAAAGAATATATGAATAACTGCAGGTGAATGGAAAAGCGAAAGTCAAATTAACCTACATCACCTTTTATATCACAATCTGTATAGTCCTCCAGAAGCCTCAGTTTAGTTTTCCATTTTCTGACATTTGTATGGGTTGGTACAATATCAATGTGTCTTTTTTAAGGCGATGGAGTGATATCTCTATATGATTGTAGCACACTCTGCTGGCTGCTGTAGTAATGTGTTGACACACAAAGCTTATTAGCTGCATTTATGCTAGCAATAAATAAAACGTCTTATATAGACATTCTGTGACTACATGAACGTAAGAGCAGAATCATTTTGTAATACAGAGTCTTTGGCCTATTTAATCGTGATGACATTTGACATTTAGTCATAATTAGTCATAAATAAGGGCATGAGCTCTATAAAGCCGTCTAAAAGTCAACACAGGGGCACTGAACTGTAAAGAAGGGGTTAACAGAATGTCAAGGGTAAAGGGTTTGTGCCAAAAGGCCAATTGAAAGGCCTCCTGTTGTTGTCGTAGCAACAGATGCAAAATGCAAGTCACAGAAGAACATGACTGACGTTTTTCTCTTCAGTGTTCTCATCAAAATTCAGGACAGAAGCAGCAAATATAACAGCAATATCAAACACATTGCTGAAAACTATAGATTGGATTCGTGTCTACAGGCTTCTGTATGTCATGTGCAAAGAAATTTAAGATGAAACCATTATATTGTGTTTACAAATGATCCGTGACATTAAAATCAATGCGCAGGATTTACTTTTAATATAAATCAAATCTTTATATGGAGTTTATATAGTTTCATCAACCCTGTTTTACGGCCATTAAAAGTACCAACCGAGTTAAAGTTTTTCTCCTCATCTCCTCTAACAGCTTAATTCAGCCTAAGATACTGATCACTGGTTTAACTGGTCTCTCCTAGGTTACAAAACTGGGTGTTTACCAATCCAGCCAGCTGGTTGTCCCATCCTGACCAGCTAACAAGTGCTAAAACCACTTTAAACCACCAGAAGAGACTTTTTTAAGAAAGTGGTTAAAAAAAACAATTACAGCAACAAGATGCGACTGCAGCGTGTTGTTTACAAGTTCCACTCCGTCACCTGATATTAATGATTGATGAACAGCTGTAACAGACTGATTCAAGATCACATTTAAACAGTCATTGAGCCATAAGATGTTGCATCTGACACTCATTTGTCAGCTGCTGATCTGTGCACAGCCCTCAATCAAAGGCTGTTATGTTGGGAATGAGATAAGGAGATGAATATGGGGGTCACGCATAGATGCACAAATGAGCAGTCTGAAAACTAGCCATGGCAGTCACTACCGCACCCTTTTTTGCCTGCACACAACACGTGTGCATTTCTAACTGAACCTGATGTGACTCACCTCCTCCCTCCATCCCTGTTATAATATTGGTCCACCCCCATGTATCATCTATCAGGACCCCAGATCTCCACCTCCCCTCGCTGTCACACACGGTCTCTACGGGGCTAAACCTGTTCTTGGCACCGTGCACTCCTGTTTTTATCATCCCGCTCATCTATCATCCCAACATCTGCAGCCCAGCACAGTTCAGATGACCTCTGAGGTGTGTAGTTGCTTGACTAAAGCGAGGCTTGTACAAAAGATGAGACTGTATGTTCTTGTAGCTGTAACCGGTAGTGGTCATGGGTTCAATACCCTAGCCACACACACAAGTACAAAAATAGAAAATGTATCTGAATGCACTGTACTGTGGGTCACTTTGGATTAGAGTGTCTGCCAAATGCATAAATCTAAATGTCCTCACTAGGATTTGAGTCTTAGGAGGGTTCAGTGCTCTACCTGAGCGTGAGCTGATGGGAAATAAAGGAATATTGCTTGCTTAAATATTGTTTGAATATTGCTAGACTGACAGCTTTAATAAATGAATTAAAACTGTATCTGTTTAGCAGTGAATGAACATCAGAAACTGATACTTGTTGAGTTTTAATGTGTGATTTCACTGAAACACACAGCATTCATGAGAGAGAGAAACAGAGTGTGTGTCTGTGACAGATGTAACAACTTTAATGCTTTTTTGGTGGTAAGGGGAGAAATAAGTAACATTTTTCAGAAAAGAGAAACTAGATACAGTAATCACAGATTCTGTAGGGGCTGAAATAAAAGACAAGAGGCCTGTGGTGTGTCGTGTCGGGGGACCCGCATGCACTGAGTCACCCATCAGCTGTATTCATGAATCCACTCTGGCTTGGAAAAACAAGATCACTTTTACCCTCACTGGATAGCCTTGAGTGACAAAACAGCATCTTTCAATAACAGAACTCCCATCAAATAAACAACTTGTAGAGCCACAGAACAATAAAGCAGAGTTAACATTCTCTTTCAGAATCAACCATCACCACGGACACAAAAGCAGAAATACAGCATTTCTGCTGAGTTCATTCCTAAATTGAGTCACTTCTGTGCCACTGAAGATTGCCAGGAGATCCACACAAAGGCTAAGCAGCAGTTTGAAAGGGTCCCTATAATCTTCCCAAGGCATTGCAGAGCAATATTGTAAATATCACCATTGCCATATGGGGCATCATTGTTATGCAAGTTTGGACTCACAGTACAAAATCCATAATACCTATCCAATAAATTGACATAAACATATCCAAAAATATTTTCCATTCTCAAGCATAAAATTAATTTCTAATCTGACTCTTCTTGTTTCTAATAATTCTATTTGTCATTTATCTAATTTGTTTTCTATTTGTCATTTATCTAATTTGCTTGGTGGGAGCCAGTGAAATTTGAACTGCAGAGTTACAGTATCAGAAATTAGTCTTGCACGTTAAAAGGGCAAATGAAGCAAAATGAATTCATTTAGCAAAGGGCTGAATTTGGATGAGAGGTGAAATGGTTCTACATTGTGCAGATACTTGAAATCTTGTTCCAGCATTATTCTGCATTAAACATATTGAGGGGATTTAAGTTGCCAAGCTGAAAATGCTTTGAGTTTGGCTGTTACAACACTTAAAAGGTTAACTGAACTCATTTCTTTAGGAGAAACCTGCAGCTTTATTTGATAATGCTGTCTAGACTGTCGAGGGATCATAATTATATAATGTGTTAATATAATGTGCATAAATATTCTACAGATGACCTCTGATGACCTCTAGCATCATTTTTTCATACTTACCCCAAAATATATTTTTTATGAATAAATATATAATGTTATGGATACATTCTGTAAACTAAATAACTTATGCATATAGTATGTGTGCAAGGTTAGGTCAACTACAGTAAAGGAAAGCATGCATAAAATATTAAATATCATTTTCATTAATATCCTTATTAAATTTCATTATTATATGTTTTTATGAATTATTATCACAAACTGAAAGTCTATAGTCACAATAGCCATAATAAAATAATAAGAAGAATAATAACAACAAAAACAATAATAATAATTATTATTAATTAATTAATTTAGTTGACAGAATCCATTTTAAAAATAACAGTACACAATAACATTTATTTTCAAGCGTTTGGAGGTGTTTTCCTCACTATGAATATTATAAGTGAGGCAGATTATATATTTAGTGAGTTCACACTAAATATAATAACAAGCATCAAAGATGTACAAAGAGTACAAGACAAAGAGACGGAAGAAAACGGCTGTGCTGATTTTCACACAGTGATTAAAGATTTACATTCGGAGAGAAAAACTAAATTATTGATTTGATCTGTTCATCTGTGTGGTTAATTTATTCCTTTTGCCTCTGTCGCTTTACATTAATCTCTGTGGAAATTCCTTGCAGAAATTTACAGGAATAATTCAAATTGGGCATAATATCTGCAATCCCACGCCAAAATTCAGCACCAAAAAAGCTTTTTTTTGCTTTTCTTTAAATGTACTTTTGTCATATTTAACTTTCCTGCGCAAGCATGAGTAATGATTTAATATTTCCCTTCACCTGCTACTCAAAATGTTTCCACCTCATTAGTGTTTATCAGCTCTGAGCTTGGTGACAGCAAATTTAAAAGAGTACATTTACAGGAACTACCTACTCAAAACACTCACTGTTCACTTCTTGTCTTTCAAAGTAATTTTACTTGCAAAAACTTCTTTCCACAACCTAAATGGCACACCTTGCCTTTCAAACCATGAGAGCTCTTCGGCTATCACATTAGATAGACAAATAACACAAAGAGGATGAGGTCCTGTCATAAAAAAATCACAAACTATAATAACAACTTTCAGTACTGAGGAGGTAATTCTGTTGTCTGGTGTTTTTAAAAGAAACATCTAACCTAGCTGACAGGGAACATTCTTAAAATGTTGGCTAACATTCTTTAAACATTACTAACACTAGTAAGAGTTTTAAGGTTATATATCATATACCTGTATATGAAAACATAGTCGTTGGAATGTTTTAAAGCATTACAGAATTAAAAATTTTTTGAAAATTTTAACCCAGTAAAAAAAATTTTGTTACTTAATATAAACATTACGGTAAACATTACGGTTCTTGCAGTCTAAAATTGTTAGCTAGCTAGAAGTGCACACAAAACTCGACCATCTGCTCTGCAATGGCTGCTGCCTCTGTTAAACTATAATCCACAGATCAGCTGCACAAAAAATGAGGGACATAAAAACAGCAGAATGGACTTCTCACTCGCTGGGTTTGATGGAAATGAAGCTGAGGGCTCAGCAGGAGAGACATCTTAAGTTCAGATTGTGGTGAATACATCACCTGCTGAACAAACTTCTTAGAGGAGCTCAGCAGGTCAGTTACAAGTCTGTGATACAGAATATTTTAATTGGAGATTTGGAGATGGTGACCCCCAACCAAGCAATCCACAGAGGCATGGCAGGACGTTGAATATAGTTTCAAACCCTCACACTGGGCTTTTGGATGACTGTGGAAAGGTACTGATGATGTCATGGTTGGAGTCCTTGTTCTGGTGGGCTTTGAGAAGATAATTGCTCTGCAGAGTTTGATGGATCTCTGTGTGCTCGGATGCAGCAGTAAAATTATCTGTTCTCCAGAGTCCTATAATGGTGCTGATTTTCCAATCTCCGCAGTAATTTGAATTGTATGGGTGTTGTACTGTTATAACGGTCACAATGGGAAACCGGGCTGGGGGAAAATCAACATAATCACTGTCAAATGTTGCACCGGTGCATCTGTATGAAAGATCTGAAAAACAAACTCTGCACACGGTATGCAAAAGGCAGAACATGAAATAGTAATATGTCCAAAAACAAAGTATTTATGATACATTAGGTGAACAATACCGAAATGACATTTCTGCATCTTTTGAAATTCTGTGCAACCACTGAATATTTTTCCCATAATGCCACAAGAAACTGAGAAGGCATCAGATTTAAAACATAAACACACAAATAGCAGAAGCAGTATTCTCAGGAACGTTTAAACATTTATATTTATGCATTCTGCAAACAATTTCATCTAAAGCAACTTACAGTACATTTAAGGAACGTTTTTTTTAGTAAATGTGTTCCCTGGGATTGAACCCACGACCTTTGTGCTGCTAGCGGCATGCTGTACCTATTGAGCTACATGTCACTTTAGCTCAAAGTTAATTTCAGTACATATGCTACTATAAAATACAGGAATAGCTTAGAGAGCCTCATTCTAACGCACCACAATAACAGACATTAACTCTTTGGAATCTGATGACAGCCTAACAGCATTTGCAGAAGCACAGTGAGACACAGAGCTTCTCGCTCTCTCTGTTTATGTGATCCAAGTGAGACAGTGATAGAGGATGGTGTCGCTCTGTGGTGGTAATGTGGCTACTGCCTGGCTGTTGAGCGATGGCTGGTTCTGTTGTCAGCACGCCTTGCGTCGGGCTGATAGATGCATTCTTGCAGGGCAGGAAGAAAGGCTTATCTGCTCAGATAAACCAGACTTTCTCCAGAGGCTCTTGGTTTAAAGGTCGCATTACGTCGGCAGCAATAAGACCACGGTCTTTGGAGTATATGCAGCATATCCGGTGCATCTGTATATGAGTCACGGGCATGGCGGGAGACGGCAAAGGCATCCTTTGTGGCCAGCCATGAATAGCATTTCAATATCAACCTGTGCCTGCAGGCTGTGCTTAACCTCTTTGGTGTCAACAGAACATCATATTAGCTTATCAAGCCCAGATGGGGGTCTGAGATGGAAAGACGGGTCGACGCTGTTTGCTACCAAAGCCGTTTCTCGCACCAGGGGCAGGGCTGGGGGTGGTGGGGGTGGGGGTAAAACGTAGGGTGGGAGGTATCAGAACAGCACATCTCCCCTTCAGTCACGGATGCACGGGCCACCGTGCTATCGGAAAAGATATTCCAGCTCAGTCCTCCATAGGATAACTTTTCTGCTTATTATTCATAGAGGCTGAAGGTGGAGAGATAAAGTCTGCATTCTAGCAATGTGGCGAGCCGCGACGAGGAAAGGCCAACTGCGGAGATGAATATGAAAGAGCGGAATGAAAGAGGATGCTGGGCGCAGCCATCGCTACCAAATGCCAACTTGTTGTGATATAAACAACGCTAGCTGTGGCCAGTGAAACCTGAAGACGAGGAACAAGGAGGTTTCTGAAGTGAATGCTAACACCCGCTGCTATGGACGCGATTGATTGATCTTATCATCTGCTTCTTGAACAGAACTGGAGTGTTGAGCAAGAGGTGTGATGGCTTTCTAATTTGATCAGACTGTAGCGTGACACAAATAAATAAATAATGCGGTTCTGTGGAAATAATGTTATAGAAGCAGTCGCATGTATTCCCATGTGCTTTGGTTTCCATCTGGTCCACGCAGCCAACAGATGAAAGTTCTCTTGTAGCTCAGCTTGGGCTTTAGCAAGCAGATGTTTTACCCTCTGTCTAGCTTTAAACACAGTTAGCCAACGCACACATCCACGGTTTCCTGCCTAAACTTCTCTAGACTACTCAGAGGCAAACATAGTCAACAGTAAAGGGTCTAAGGCCAGAGCCCATTAGGAGGCTTCTGAAGATGACTTAAACAAGCAATAAAATAAGCTAAATAAATCAAACCACGTAACACAATCAAGATATTTCTTAGTGTTTGATTTGTTTTATAACAAATACATATCTTTCTAGTTGAGTTTGAGAGCTACTTGTCTAAGGCTAGTGAGAGAGTTGAGCAGATGATGAGGTGGTTCCATGTCACTTACTGTAATTCTTCTTACAGTAAGGCTTGTTCACACTGCCTCAACAGATGCAACAAACACCCAATATTAACAGATGGTTAACCCTGCTAGTGTGTGTTGAGCGTGTGTGAAAATGATACTTATGTTTTCCATCATTGCAAAACGAAGAGTCAATAACTTTGGAATATCTGAGATGTTGGCATGTGTTGCTGTTTGTTAGGGGAGTGTAAAGCAGCTTTTACACAACAGATTTGCAGCATAATTTAGCGAATGCTATTTGTAGAAGTTTCTGACAGCGCATTCATGGAAGGGTGCATCAAAAAGAAGTTAAAACAGAAAGCTGGTGGAGAACTTTGTCTTGTGGCGCAGCATCATGCAGTGAGCAGCATGCGGCTGATCGGGAACCTTATGTTTTTGTCAGAGAAATAGGAGCATGAAAAGTTGCTGTTTTATGTGGCTGCGATTATACAGTGAATGCAAAGCAAACATTTTAGTTAGGAGTCTGTTTAAGTACTAGACTACGGTAATTAATTCAGCCCAAACTGCTTAACGTACAGTCTGTATTCAAGCCTTGATAGATAATTCCAGTCTGTCTGTCTGTCTGTCTGTCTATCTACCTGTCTGTTTGTCTATCTACCTGTCTGTTTGTCTGTCTGTCTATCTACCTGTCTGTTTGTCTGTCTGTCTGTCGGTCGGTCTGTCTGTCCCCTCTATTCTTCTATCTAGTCTTGTTGTGGTCCAGCAGCAATGAGTCCTGAAGCTTCACTACTACAGAGGTGAATTCTGGGACCAAAAAAAGATCTGAAGTGAGTCTGGACCACAACATGATCTCTCTGTGTGAGGCTGGACCCCCTGCTGTTGAAAGCCCGTTTGAGGAGCTCATTAAAATATGATGGACACTGTCCTCTGCTGGTGAGACAGTGAAAGTCTATTCTTACAGCACTATGTATAGACACAACAAAGCCCAAAATATATTTCATCTGCAGTAGAAGCTATAATCAGGATACATCATCCTCCACAATTCATCTACAGTATAGTTAGCATGTAAATTGTATTATTAAAAGTGTAAGTAATGAAATTGCTTGGCAAACAATTATATTTTCTGTAAAGACTACAAACAAAGACCAGATGTTTCCTCACCTCTCATGTTGAGTTATATTACTGGCTGTTTCTCCATCACCATCAAAGATAAATGCATTGGCCCAAGATAACAGCTTCAATAAACCTTAACCAGAAGGAAGAGAACAAAAAAAACACAGATTTTAAAAAGAATTTTAGAATTTAGATATTTTGACATATGACATGCAACTAGCTGCCAGTTCTTACCCTTTAACACAGTAAACAACAACTCATCTTACATGTAGTTTAATATTTTTCACCCTTAATCACCCTGTCCTAAAAATCTTTTTAAGCTGCAAACAAGCTGCACTTGTTTGTTTTACTTTGATGATACTGTCAAAATAAAAGTCTGTTTTTCCCAAAGCTGGGTTTTAGTTTAACAGCTTACCATCAATAGACTTGTCAGCCGTGTTTTGGATCATTATGGATTTAGGCATTAGGTTGATCTGGGAGGTGGTCGGGGGTGTTTTTGGGGAATGAAATATCAGGTTGGCAGCCTCACTCCTCATTTGTTTTCCATGTGTCATCCATCTGCTCGACAGAGTGCCGTCTATTACCACACACATTTTATGATATCAGTAATCAAGCATACATCAAAATGACATATCAGGCAATTACATATTTTTTCTGCCACATTTCAGAGAGGTGTTATTATCAGGCCAAAACACTTCTGCAGTTAAAGCAATGACTTTTCTCTTTATTTATTGGTGCTCGAACTACATTTTACAGGACAGACGTGACAGCAAAGTGCAGCTGAGACGTGACCCAGACTGGATTTGAACCCTGGTTCCACACGTACATCATGTGTCATGAACTACCTTCTGTGCAAGCTGCACAGACAAAACATGTTATTTCTGCAAGGACAGATACCAAAACGTTATGTCTTCCAGCAGCTGAGTCTGGGATTTCCAAATCTCTCTGCAACAAAAACTATAAAAGATCCTCTTTTGTAGTGGTACGAGATATTCGCTTGATAAAGTTGTACAACTGAATTATTCAGGCTCTCCGGGACGGCTCTGCCCCTATCCAAGCAGAAACTTGAGTAAGTACAAGCTAACATGAAGAAAAGAAAAAAAGCCCAAATCTTGGAAGATTTTATTTTTATCAGCCCAAGGCACAAAATAATGCTGCAAGTCTGGTTTTCATTGCTTATATAGGTAAAAATGTATACATACTTGTTTTTATTAAGGGGAGATTGGGTCCAACACAGATTGGAACCCAAAGCATCAGCAACTCTTTTACATTATTTTTGGCCTTTCTGCACTTTTTATTTAGGAAGAGTGGAGAAAATATTATAAATTATGTAGTGGAAGGAAATGAAAACAGGATCTGTAAATGTCACAAGCCAGATTCGAACTTGCACCGTCCACATGAGATCCAAGGCTCAACTTGTCATATCTTATACACAAACTACTTCAACACGTCTCAGAAAGCGCCAGCTAATAGCCTTATAACATGGAATATGAGGTATTGCAGTACATCAAAACATACAGACTTGACTAGTATTAGCTTCTACATAATGTGTGCACAGAGTTGCATGTGGGTGATGTTGCAGGAAGACAGATTTGACAAGACTGGGATAACCATAGCGAAACATTCCCAAGAATCACTGTGATTAGTGTGAGAAAAAAAGTGTTCCTTCTTCAAATATTCTGTTGGACTTAGTGGTGGAGCCCCAGTATCTGAACACAGACTCAGCGTTGTCTGTCGCACTCCCTCCAGTCAAACCACCACCCACTCACCAGCACTGGACCCTTTGAAACTTCAGCCAATCAGGATGCCCCCAGGAGGCATGTGTCCTCAGTGGTGGTGGATGTGGCATTCATGCGATATGGAAAGAGCTGTAAAGCAGAAAATAGAGAGAGAGCGAGAGACCCAGACAGAAACAGAAAGAGAGAGAGAGAGAGTAAAAAGACATAATAAAAGAGCATAACGCAAGAGAGAGAAAGAGAGAAAAAGAACAGAAAGAAAAAGAGTCGAGAAGCATAATGAAATAGCATCAAGCAAGACAAAGAGAGCAAAGCTGTGAAAGAAAGCAAGTAAAAAGAAGGGAAACAAGAAATGAGGGGATGAGAGAGAGACAGAGAAAGAATAAGAACATTCTTCCTTCAACACCTCACACCGTTACCAAAAATAGCACAAACCTGCAGAGATTCCTGGCCCTTCCTGACATTGATAAATTTTCCTTGCTCTTCAAAAGGGCACCGTTTGCCCGTGCAGTGAGCCATGATGCCGGCTGCTCTTCAGAACTACACAAAGCCTAAGGCAACAGTCCATTAAAATAAATAAAATCTCTGTTTCATATAACAAATGAAATGCGCTGTGATTATAAATAAGATTGATGAGACTCAGGTACACACAGAATGCAGGAGCGAACAGCACAAATCTTTAACACAGTGTACACACTGAGCAAATCGAAGCCTTTGGCAAAGTGAGAGAAAACAAGATGATGATGGAAAAATGCCTAAAGGAGCTGCTCAAATATACCATATAGATACAGAGAGAGAGAACGAGTGAGAGAGATAAGAGAGAATAAGGGTGAGAGAGACAGGATGAACGAACAGGAAGAGAACATGAAAATCCATCAGCCCTTCATTATTTATTCAGCAGAGCCCTGACAGAGTCAATGCTAATAATCCAGCTGAAGTGAACTGAGCTCTGTGTGTCCTAAAGAGTGCTGAGAAACTCTGCTATAGATCACTGCAGATGAACTGACTGACAAGAAGTTTCCACCTTCTTGCTTTGCCTGCATCACCTACTGTGAACTTCCTGGCAAAAAGTTTGAGTGAAGGAGCTGGAAGCCATATAACCCGAGGAATAATTCAACAAAAGGTTTCTCCACAGTAGCTTCCACTCCAGTGTGAGCTCCCCACTAACAAACCCTCAGCAAACCCGGAGCCATCGGCCCAACAGGCTGCCCCCGGACGCGGGGAGCGATGAGCGGCGAGACGTGCAGCCTTCATCGGTAGATTGGGTCAAAGCCAAAGGCTTCTACATGAATCATGGAGAGTAAAAGGAACGCATGAAACACATACACATTTTTATAGTCCAATGATGTGAAGCCTACAGCATTTCTCAGAGAACCCAATTAGAGTTGATTTGGTGCCATACCACACGAGATGTGTTTCTGCTGCTGTGGTGAATAACAGTCTTATTGAAGAGTCAGGTCCAGGCACCGGTGCTAACTAATATTTAAATGATGAGGAAGCTAATGATATAAAACTAAACAAGCTTTGGAACCCTCAAGTTACAACAGTTGTATGCAAAAAAATAACTTTCAAATTCTAGATTTTTTAATTTGTTTATGCAATACTCACATTAGAAGTATGGGTGGTTGCTAGTGCATTGCTATGCAGTTGCTAGGTTGTTATAAATCTGGTTGCTTATTGGTCAAAGAGCTTCATAGATATTGCTCAGGTCTGTTGTAAAAAGTACCAGCACAGCTCTTCTTAATAAGCGGCACTATTTGAGTGTGTTTACATGCATAATTTGATACCAATTATGCTTAATAATTTAAGATCACGTAAACGCTGTAAAATCTAAAAAGAAAAAATCTGATTGGCACACCATGACGTTCAGACTAAAAGAAAAGAATACGTACAATCTAAATGTAAATGAGATTCATTCATGTCTATAGCACAAATGTTGTGGAAGGAAAAACCTCTAGGTAGCAATTTTAATAATAATAATCATGTTTGCCCAATACAAACTTAAATACGGTTATTACAAGCAGAATCACATTTAATCAGTCTGCGCTGATGTGAACAAAAATTAAATGCATTTACTGGCTGGAGATGTATTATTTAATAACAAGCAGAAATAAACAGTAGTATACGGTGTAAATTATTCATGCAGGTAATGAACATGATCGAAGCATTAAAGCTTTAAATATCTACCTTAAGAAAGCATTTGAAAGTAAGTCATGTTAGTTCACAAGCTAAATGCAGATCATCACCTCCTTAACTGTCTAATTAGCAGCATTAAACCCTAACTTTCCAATTATTACCATGTTGAACGTTGCTTTCTAAAAACTATTTAACTTGTGCCTAGCATCAGATCTATGTAGACTAGCCTTGTTGTCTCTTATGGCAAACTGTTAAATGCTCTCTTATTTGAAAGTCTCTTTGCATTAAAGATTTGTCTGCTAAATGAATAAATGTAACTACAGGGGTGCCACAGGGATACATGCTTTCCCCTACTATATTTACTTCAATATTATTGTGTTCAACAATGCATCAGTGAAACTGATAAGAGTGAAATTTCAGAAGGCTCACTGCGTGTATCTCTGGGGTGATGATGCAATGAGGCCTACAGCCTCCACACACTCAGACATGCAATAATTTACTCAAGCATCCATCCTTCATCACTTTCCTCCCAGCAAATAGAGGATCATATGGGCATTATTATTTTAAAGCTCTCAAATGGGATAATAACAGCAAATATTAACATTCAGAAGAAATAACGCTGCAGTGCTTGCAAAGCCAGAATATTTCTCCTCCAAAGCTGCATTTATCCTCTTTCACAATATTGCATGAAAATCCATTGGCCTTATTAATCACAGTCTTGTTTCTGGCTGTACCTGCCAATTGTAATTGTAAGCAGCCGTTTGTTTCAGCTGTCCCCTCACATACATTTTAAGAATGACCTGCGAGACTCCTGGGCAGGGAAGCATGCGGTCCAGATCTTTTCTGAATCTTTATGCCCTGATCAATATTTTTTCCTTCTGGCAAAAAGTTCAGGTCACTGAAAACTGAAGCAGTGTGTCTCTTAGAACGGCTGGACAGAGGTAGCTTATAATAATCACAATTGAATTACAACCTTTCATTGTGCTGATTTTAATAACATGTTTTTAGTGATGAGAGATATTCTATAGTATACGTATTTAAATACCATTTGAATATACAGTACTAATCCAACATATTTATGTCTTATAAAATAAATTCATTCATCTCAACATCAGGGAACGATTATGACTTCATCATTCCACAATACAAAGCAGCTTGTTATAGCCACTTAAAAAATAGCTTCTTTAGTTCCGTAAAATAAATGTTTAACATAAACTATTCAGAAAGTCTGGAAATTACTCTCTTGTTGTATTAACATAACAAGGAACACTTGCAATTTGTGCAATGACTAAATTAGCTATTTTATTCTATATTTTTACTTTAATGTAACTGCATGGCAAACGTCCTGTACCGCCACACGTTTTAGATCATATAACTGTTAAACTTCGGCAGTACAATATAGCAATGCAATATCAATATAACATAACATAAGCCAATGTAAGTGTTGCCTGCAGATCATTATGACTGCTACACCTTCTATATACCTTCTTGCCTCTGGTTCACTTTTATTTCTACAGATAACAGATCTGTCAAAGTCAAAAGCTGTCATC
>JAZGTK010003398.1:0-27520 GCA_036877625.1 Ambastaia sidthimunki
CTTTCACTCATTAATTCTAGATTTTACTTAGTCTGTTCACTCCTGAGAGACATCCAGAGTTTATTGTGTCTGGATCTATTTAAATAAAAGAACATTCTAAAATTAGGTCACACATTTTAAACCATGACACTAATAAAAAAACCTCAAAACAAGGATGTTTTAAAAAAGTTCTCATGGTACCAGCACACATCATAATTCTTACAAGTGGGATACTGAGTCATTTTCCTTATGATAATTGTTTCTTGTGCTGGGCTGCTGGACTCGTACCATGATACTGGATTAATATTAGATCAGCAGTGTTTGGAAAGTAACAGTTAAACAGGGAGCTTGTAAAACCATCTGTAATGAATCAAAGAAATTAAATGTCAAACAGATTTTAATGAGGCTATTTGGACAATGTCAAGCTCGATTAGTAGGTACTAAATCATTTTATTTCTTTATTTTCTCTTGAGGCAAGGCTGTAATAACTGTAGGTCAGGAATGAAGTCTTACAATTACTTTTTTACTTGAGTCCTCATGAAATATTAACTGTTAATCAAATATCAGTTTATGAGTGGGGGCGGGGCAATATGAGGTAATGCTTATGCTGAGGAGGAACGGAAGATTGTTGATAATGAGGAGGAAAGAGGATGTCAGTAGTTTATGATGATAATAATAATTGCATAATTGCTGATGAGCACAGCCTTTCATATGATGTAATATCATCTGCCTGAATCAATAACTGCATAGTCCAATATGAGCAGAACCCAGAGCTGCTGCACAAATGCACTTTAATTTACAAAACTAATGACCTTAACAAGTCAATGTCTTAGTATAGAAAATCTTACATAGTATTCTAACAATTATTAGTTTCTTAGCTAGCTGCAACCGGGCACTTACTTTTAGGGGTGAATATGCTACTAACTGTAAAGTGTAGATTTTTACTCCATGAATGAATGACTAGAGGTTAAATATGTTTAGTGAAAACCTCTCTGGATGCAAAATTTGTTTGTTAACAAAGATAATTTCAGTTATGTGAGTATTATTGTGTTAAACTTGCAATGTAGGCCTGATGGAGTCCATGGGTCATGTACTGTAGATGCATTTAGCCAGTCCAACATTATGACTCATCCATTTATAACACACATGAATGAATTCAGCTTGAGCAGATCCACCTGTGGTCATTCTGGGGACAGGGTCCAAATGTGTGAATATGTGTCACTGCATGTAACTTGGCAATTACAGGTCATTGATTGTGAAATAATGTGCTGACAAGATTACCACATGGTAACCAATCATTTGCAGATGTAGGGATCACACTGCCGATTTTTGCATATTTGAGTGCCCTGGTGCATTGTGGGTATGTGTCGCAATGGCAGGTGTTTTCTCTGTGTGGCACTGAAAGGGCCATTGCACACATGTAGTCCCTGCAGCTCAAAGCCAGAAACCTGCAGCCTGAGAGCCTGCCTGTGTGTCCTACAATGTGGTCATCTGCTGACCCGATAGAAAGACAGAGCGAGATAATGAAAGAGAGAGAAATAAAGAGGGAGAGAGAGCTGTGAGAGAGCTAAAAGGGTTTAAGGTCAGACACGAATCACAGCTGTTACTGTTTCTTACATTACCTACAGGAGAGAAGAGAGAACATATTGTGTGTGTGTGTGTGTGTGTGTGTGTGATCCTGGTATTCCCTACCTTATGAGGACCAAATGTGCCCTCAAGTATAATAATACCAGTAAACTTTGACCATGTGGGGACAATTTTTAGGTTGCCATGAGGGAAATAAGCTAATAAATTCTTCTGAATGATCCTTTTTTAAAAATCCAAAATAGCAGTTTTCTGTGATGGGAAGGTTTTGGGGTAAGGTTGGTGTAGGGGCTTAGAATATACAGTTTGTACAGAATTAAAGTCAATATGTCCCCATCAATTATGAAAACCTAGAATGTGGGTATGTGTGGTGTGTGTATGCTCGGGTGTGTCTGTGAATCAGATTTAGGTGTAGGAGATGGTAAATATCTTAGTATAAACATTGTGCCAGTGAGTTCAGAGTTAAAACTTCCCTTTTTGGAAACATTTGGGGACACCCTGAGTGTGTGAAAATAAGTTTGTACTCTCTCTGTCTCTCTCTCTCTTTCCCTTTCCTGCCCCCCTCCCTCCCTTCACTTAATCCATTGACTGCTGGACAGTTTATTTGCACTTCTATTTAACTGCGCTGGTTTCACTGAACCTCCTCTGCTTGGTTTCTCTCTTTTGCTCACTCCAATATGCTGTGTCATTCTCTCAAAAACATTCAATGCCTCAGAGGCTTGCATTACAATTTAAAGTTGATGAGCATTAGATTAGTCCTTGAGCCTCGCTCTAAGAGCTCCTAAAAAACCTATTTGTCTATTGTAATATTTCTCTAATTCATTCTATAATGCCAGATCTAACATTTAACCTTCTTTCCCTGGGCGGAGGGATCGCCCCGGCCCCATCTCAGCCGGTGTATTGATTTTAGTCCTGTGCACTGCGGCCCTTGCATTTATGTTTCTTCTAATAGCATGATTAAGAATCATTCCAGCTCAGCGTAACAGATCAGTTTCTAGGTCAGCACATAAATCAATAGGCATCAACTCTGGAACTGTGCAAAGCAGGGCTTTCTGTTGTCACAGGGTTTAATTTACCTCAGTACACAGAGAGACATACTGTCTCATTACACAAGTATTATTATTAACACGTGTTGATACTGTTGCAGTTGGAAAGAAAACATAAGTAGGAATATTAGTGTAATGCAATAATAATGTGGCACTTGTGGTGAGATGTTAAAATGCTGTGAAATGTGCTTCTGTTGTTTGAAATGTATAAGATTTGATGCAGCTGACCATTGCAATGCTTTTTGCTGCATTTTTAGGATGCTGGTGCAGTGAAAGAAATGTGATGCATGTGCATTCTGGCATGTTGTGTCAAGCTACTTGTGAGCGCAATAACACACACTGCATGAACTGATGTCTGATGAACTGAAGGCTATGGATTTTTTATTTACATTTCAATGCGGCTGAATAAAGTTCAGTTTATTTCCTTACAGTTGATTCGAAGTTCTACTAACTCATGTTAATGTGAGACCCTCTGTCATGGCTCTGTGCCAGACCCCACAGGGTGTGATAGTGCTGACACCGTCATAAAGATGATCTCATTAAGAATCAGTCTTAGCGGTTTGAGCACTTAAAATGCATGATATTTGATGAACTGCCTGACTGCATGAAGAGATGGTTTTATACTGTACAAACTGTATATTCTATACCCTATACTAACCCTACGCTTAAACCTACCCCTCTCAAAAAAAACGTTCTGCTATTTTAGATTTTCAAAAAAGATTCTGTGTGATTTATAAGCTTGTTTCCTCGTGGGGACCTAAAAAATGTCCCCACAAGATTAAAATGTACTGATATTACTGTACTTGAGATGATATTTAGCCCCCATAATGTAGTAAATACCAGCACAACACACGCATACAATGTGTATTCAAAGGTTAAAAACCATATTGAATATTCAACACTGTTTCTACGATAGGTCTTTTGGTAAATTTAATGTTATCATGTTAACTTTTGTATTAAAGGTCAGATTAAAGCACACAAGATGCTCTTTGAAACACATCATGTTGGGATGATAGATCATCAGGTTTTGTCATTTTAAGGAGTGTGAAGTGAATTAATTCCTAAAGGTGTTGTAATCTAGATTTATTACTCCCATCTAGAGTGATCCAGTACTGCAGGAGCTAGACATCAATCTGTCAACAGCAGAGTGAGTTTCTGTTTTCCAGAATCCTGCCTGATTTACAAATGAATCTTTTATATTATTATAAAACCTGTTCCACTCTGCCTGGTTCTTTATATAACAGGTTTATTATTCTGTTTACTATGTCAACAACAAATGAAAGGATCTCCGGATGTGCATATTTACCCTGTAGGATGCCTGAAAGTATTTGCAGTATAGATGTGACTTATATAGCTAAGGGATATATAATTTACACACAATTTCTGTGCAATGGTTAAACCGTATTCGGTGCGTGTGTGTTTGTGTGTGTAGCGGAAGATTTTGCCCCATGGCTTATTAACACTGAAAGCCAACTCTGTGCTGGACCACTCTCTTTCCACTTCGCTGAGCTGGCTTTACCCAGAATAAAATACATAGAGAGAGAGAGAGAGAGAGAGAGAGAGACGGAGATGGAGAGAGGGGTGGTCAGGAATAAGTAGGAATCAGGAGAAATAGAGGAGTATTAGAGAGAGATATGAAGGGAGGGGGTATTTGGGAAGTGCTCTAGGAAAGTTATCGGCCTTATAGGAAAACAAGCATGTGTGTGTGTGCAGGACAGGTGTACAGATTTGGTAGGAAAGAAGACAGAGCAAATGTATGTGAAATTCAGCAGAAATGTGAAAGGTGTGTGTGTGGGGGGGGGTATGATGCTGTAAGAAAGCCCTGGAGATTTCTCACACATCACTGTGATTACTCTTACATCCGTGAGCTTTCCTGCCAAGCCCTCTCACCACCTACTGACCTGCTGCCTTTAAATCTTTCACAGCCAGACATACACATTATTTCACCTCAACCTAAGCGTCATTATCTAATGCAGGTCGCAACCGTTTGGTAGGGTGGGGGTGGGGGGTTGAGTGGGTGGGATGGCTGTCAAATCGGCCGCTGGCACATGAAGATTGCCTGTTCCTTGATTTACAGGATCAATCAACAGTGGAGACTGCAGCCACACAAAAACCCACAGGCAGCAGGCCAATGCTGTAATGCATTTATGGATGCATCTCAGTGATGCAATAAAGCTTTCGGGGAAAATACATACAACCTTTTCTGTCTACTCTGTGTAATATGATACTGCAAGTGGAAAGAGAATGTTTACCAAAGAAGCAAAAGGAGCCACACATTGATTACAGTTCTTGGCAAGACAGTGCATTATTGATAGTCCTCATATATTCAAACCCCAAGCATTAGACTAATTCAGACTAAACCGCTTACCGTACATCTGCCGCGGGTGTGCTGGCTGTTTTGGTAAACATTATATGTCTTCAGAAAATTTAATTTAAAAGTATGAAAATGCCCAAAATTCTGCGGTTATAATGTAACCGATGATGACGTCATCGTGACGCGGGCATACTAATATGCGTTTTGCTGTCTTTCTTACGTCTGACTATTTGCATATTTTGGTCTTGCCCTCCTTGCTATTTTTAACTTTACACAGTGATGGTTTTGTTGATTTTTCAGTTTTTTTTTTTTGATGTGTCCTGACCACAGCCCCGAAGCAGCATTTTATTTACACAGAATCAAAGACTGCTATTTTGTTTATTTATTTATTGCTGCCTTAGAGCCTCTGGAATTTCCGTCTGAAAATGCAAATGTGGACATACTTAAAATGCTGAAAAACAGAAGAACCTAAAACAACCCATAACTGGAATCAATGTATTTTGTAAGGAGAAAAAAAAAAAATATGAAAGTTGCCTGTAAACGTTAAAGCCTAGGACCACTCTCTCTTGCCAAAGTTGAAATTCCTTTCCACACAGCTGGGTTTCACTCTTGTTTCTACCGATGAAGCAAGTGGAATAGGCCAGGACCCCCGTGGACTGCTTTACCCAGCAGCTGGTTAATGAAACAGGTCGTGCGGCATCTTTTTATAGAACATCCACTCTAATCACCGCCGCAATCCTGCTCCAGTGACAGCAGCCCCTTGCGACTACACTGTCAATTTCAGTCTTGATGGAGCTAAGTGCTTTGACGAGGGGATGTGCGCACAGATAAAATTCTCATAGTTAATGCAAAGGAGATTAATGGTGGTTTAGATGTTTAATGACAAATACTTTGTCAATTATAATCATTATGATTATGCAGTTCACATCCTCGAACATTTTAGGGATTTTTAAACAATTCTTGTTACGTCTTGAAACAAGCATTTTAGAATGGAAATAATCACAAGTTGAAGGATTATCAAGAAAATAATTATAGGATGGAGCCTATGGAAAAATATGGAATAATAAATTGGTTTTTAGCTAGAAAAAATTGACCCCATTGTCTTATTATTAAGACAACAAGCAGCGCGCCTGTAATGCGGCATATTTTTAAATGCGCAAAGTCTCACGACCTCCACGGTGCGCGCGATAACCTCTGCAAATACTCACCGCAATCTATTATAGCAGACATACCAGCCCAATAGATCACGCTTAAAAAAATGAAACTTTTAAACTTAAGTGTATAACTAAAAATATACCAACTGAAATTGGTAGCCAACAATGAAGAAACAAGCAACAATTGGTTTATTTCCTATGTGCGTGCAAATAAAAAGCATGGCATACCGTGTACATAAGCATATTATAGATATACATATATTACTTTCAGTAAACCAAACATGTTGTCAGTATATTCCGGGAGGAATTTGTAGAAACGGGACAAACAGAAACTTACCTCCCAACGCTTGCTTCATAACAAAATTCATGATGATGGCTTTTTATTCCTGCCTTCTTTAACCAAATATTACATTCAGGTTACGCTTTTCAAGTAGTCCCTTGTCGCCAGATCTAAAAATTGAAACACACAATTACTTAACTTCAAGACAAGACTAACATATAAAAAGCTTGTTTTTTACCTTTTGTTTCAAATAAACTATAGGTTACAACAATAATTATTTAATGCACAATATCACCAGATATGTAACGCCCAGTTCACTAGATGCGCCATATGAAGGGCAGCAAAGGTCAATATACCTTACATACAGTTCACACCAAAGACTGAGTTGTAAAAAAAACACGCATAAACTACCATTAGTGCAGTATATACGACTACATCACCTTCACTAGCCAAAAGAAAAAACATTACTAATACAATCTAGACGAAGTTCGGCTCGGGACAAGGGTACGTTGTGTACATTTGAAGTAAATCTGCGGGGAGCATTTGCTCTCCTCGTGGGGAATTGCCACATGACGTTGCAACCCAAGTGTATTTTCGTAACGTTTGAGGAAAAGACAATGCTTTACCTATGTTGGAGACTAGAAATTAAAATCCTAAAAAGACGACTTGGCCTGATGGTAAACACTTAATCTCTGCGTAAACTTTACTTCATCCCTTCGAATCGGTCCCATACGTGTGCTACTCGCTTTCTTGATACTCCGAGAGCAACCGAAACGTTTGCCGATGAATGAATTCACTTCAGAGAATTCACTTGAATTCACTTAATTTTGCACGCTGTCGATTTCATACTATCTACGTACACATATGATTATGTGTAGGGCTAACCTTCCTTAGTATTTACTCCTGTTCCCGATACGTGTCGAAAACAAAATCACTTCCTCGTTCACTGAGAGGCTGATTTCAGCACCATGGCTGGCGGACAGCTCCCGCTTCATCCCACCAAAGAGTCAAACCGCTCGCTTTCCACAAACACATAAAGGCATAATTACCTGTACGGCGATTTCAGTTGTCTCTAAAAGCTGATTAACTCCCCAGAAATGAAACTTCAGCAGTAATGACACAGTGAGCCTTTAACTGCTCGTTTCTAACATCTCCGGTTTCTAGGCAAAAGAAGGACGTCCTTGTTTTCTCGTGCACGGAGAGGCAGTGAGTGTGTCTGTAAAGGGGACTGCAGCTGCCGCTGATGAAGCCACTCACTGAATCACACGGAAAGCTCCCATTTGAAACGTCCCACGTTCTGAGCGATCAGTTATTAACGCGATGCGAGTCTCTTTAACGCGTCCGTGGTTATGTCATTTGCTCGGGATGCTTTGTTGCTCTACTACATATTCTCTTATGCGATCTGAACACTATCCCATTGGGGATGAGCTTATTTTAAGCATTTAGCTTTGGGGTCCATAGGCAAAGGTCTTGGGGCATGCAAATGGGACATGCATGTATATAGGGTTACGTATGTAATTAGTTCACTATCGTTCAGTGTGACCGAACGAAGCCTCGATTGCTCTCGCTCACCTCGGTTCGTCCTTGGGTTTTTTGATGCGACTATACACGCCTTTCCCCAGCCATGCAGGAAAGTGCGTTCAATATGTTTACTCCCTGAGCGTGATGGTGGTGAAGTGGTACAGCTGCTCTTCGGTTTTCAATTGGCATGCTAATTTTGTTGAGTGCAGGTACAGAATCGTTAGAGAAATGGTCTCATTTTTAATCCAGGACTTGCAACGATGTGTGTGTGTCATTTGGCCTAAATAGACCACATTAGAGGATTTTTTATAGTCTTACTTAACAAGACTTTTGACTTTCAGCATATGCTTCACACTGAAGCTTATTCTGGCTAAAACATCTACTTAGTGATAATCTGTCTCACCAGCCTGAAACGTGACCAACTGGAGTTTTATTTGCTGTTTACAAGTAGGTAATCTGAAATAGTTAATGCAAAATATGCCTTGATAATTTCCAGCAATTATCTGAACTTAATGTTCTAGTATTACATTTGACATATGAGTATTTCACAGGTATACACAGCAACTTATATTTTATTGTATGAACCTGGTATCCTTCAAACACAATTTTGGATGTGCACTACATCCAAACTGATGCTTTTGGTATAATGCTTACTTATTTAGTTTACAGTATGTATAAAAGTGAACGATTGTGGATGGACTCTGGGCATGCAGATAACAAAATTAGCTTCAACTAGGCCTTAAAGTTTAAAGATAACCATTGACTGTTAGGTTTTGTCTGTGATGTGACAAGGAACAAAGAAAATCCATTGGTTAATTTAATCTTGTCTGTAAATGCAAATTAAAAGATTTAAGTAGGCAGACATGTTTATAAAATATACATGTTTTGTGCTTAACACTAAAAGCATTCCTTTAAGACCATCTTGATCTGGAACATCAAACACAAAAAATGGCACATAACAGCAAAGTTTACAGGTATCTAGCTGGTCATGCAGTGATGTATCATCTCACCTGTGTGCCGCAATATTTTATAAAGCTTTGTATTCAAATTCACCTGTTTGTACTGGTGCCAGGCGAGGAAATGATTCACATATGAGAGAGTGAAGCCAGGTAATAACCTGGATTACTGACTGCAGTGGGTGTCAGATTCTCTGGGAATTTTGAAGTTGACATTTTGAGACATTTCGCCTCCCACCTCGTTGTTACAAACAGCAGTGAAGGAACGTTCAGCCTCAATCAACGTTGTCGCCCACACAACAACACTAAACGCTGCCTAAATACTTCACTTAGCCCACAACAGCAAGAACGCAACAGCGATTAGGATGATAGTGGTGTTGATGTTGTTGAAGTTATCAATGGGAGTATGTCAACTGTATTATTCTGGGAACAGCTGTGTTTTTGCCTTGTATTTGTGTTATTATATTAATGCATGCCAAAACCCTGAATCCATGAATCTGTTCCTTAAATTAGAAATGTATTCTCACATTTCTAGTTCTGCATGTTTATTTGTTATTTGTGTGGCTCTGCCTCCCTCATTTTAATCCAAGCACATTAAAATGTAAAATGACTTTGGGGTAAATTTAGTCACATTATCGAAACAGCCTGTCACACTTTAGCAGTGTTTGATTTCTTGTCTCTATTTGTTAGGTTTTTCATCAGAAAACTGAAGATGGCTTTTGAAAATTGTGATATTAGGTTCATTCTCCAAACCGTCAATTTCTGTCATCAATCTAATGATGATGATTTTACAAAAAATCACGTTTTATTACACTAGACATGTGAGCAATGAAAGTAGCCCCAATATTTGCTGATATTACTTAAAACAGGTCTGATTTGATAGGACAGAGTCAAATGTTTTTAAAGCACAATTATTTTTACATTTTATATTTTAAAATAATATATGTTACATTTTATACTTATTTTTACATTATTTCAAATGCTGTATAACAGATTGCACTGTCAAATAAAGAAAAATTAACATGGATTAACGTATTGTTAATACTTAAGCATGGGGTTACTATGCAGACCACTTTGTTTTCATTTTTAACTCACACTGTAGACAATTAATGGAACAGTCTGCACTTAAAATGCATATTAACTGAATGCCAGGCTGCAAAATTGGCTAAATTATGAACTGCCGAAACCAAGCCACCCACGCGTTGTATTTTATAGCAGGTACTGCATTTTTAGCTTTCAAAGTGAACAAGAAAATGAAAGAGACAGAGATGATGAAAGTATTTACCAAAGTAATAGCTGGTCAGACTGATAATTCTAAAGAAACAACGCTGATGCTAATCGCATAAAACACTCTAATTCTGAAAATTCTAAGCCCCTTTCATCCACGTCCCAAATATGTGACTGCGTTTCAGTTGCGAGGTATTGAACGTCTTAATGTGTACGTGAGGTATTGTGAGCTGTAATAAGCAAACAAGCATTCTGATGGTGCCCTCCAAGTAAATGTCAAAAAACACCCAAAGAACAGGATGTGACACAAACAAACCAACCCACAGAAAGAGAGGCAGAGAGACATGCGGAGCAATTTGCTTGCTCCCAAAATGAGCTGAATTACACTGAGTAAGCGCAGCACTCCATCTGCACTTTCTATTTGTTGTTATTTTTCGCGAGTCAGTGTGCAGGTTTGCAGTAATGATCGTGGGTAAGTGGACACAGAGAGACCCGAACAGAATGATCACGGTTCTCCATCCCTCCTAGCTCCTTTCATTTGTCTTTTGGGAGGATGTTTTCCCTGCTATACATTGTTCTGAGGAGAGAATAATTATACAGATAGGGTCATTTTCACTGTGTAAAATTACTTTACCCATAGCCTAAACATTGTTGCAGTGTTGATAAAATTGTTTGATTATCACTTGTGGGACTGAATTCATTTCCATTTATTTTCAGGAACCGCACTAGGAAAAATACCTACAAACTGGAATCTAAACACTATATCATATGATGTGTATCCTTAGGGTAAGAGATAATTACTGGAGGAAAATCCCCAGTGGTCACTTCCCCTTGTATTCCAGGCATTTATAAAAGTTGGAGTGTTTGAAAGGTTTAATAAAAACAGCTTTAATTATAAATGCTTTTGTGTTCCAGCATTCACCCTTGAGTAAAATACAAAGGATTTGGCAAACAAACCTACTCGTGTCCTTGAGGCTGTGATGACAGTCCTTTTGTTTACAGTGTTCACTCAAACTGCATGTGCTTCCATCATGCAATGAAGAATTATTATTGCCTAAATAGCTTTTGGCTGTTGATTAATATTAACACCGATTAACATCAACCAATCATCCTTGCAATATTAAGTCCACAGATATCTCTAAAATAACTGGCAAATGTCAGTATGTAAAGTATGTAAAACATACTTCAGACCAAAAATTTAACCTGATATCAATTGTACCATAATTATAACACATATGTGCCTTCACAAGACCACCCTCCCCCCAAACCACCAATGATTGGTTCTGTTAAAGAGTATGAATGTGTATTTAAATTGTAAATGCAATTAATATTATTATTCAGATTACTAATTGTGTTGTGATTTACCTTCATTTAGACCTAGTTACATTTGGTTAGACAGTTATATATCTTTGCTTGTAGCTTCTAAAACCTGCATTGAAATGTTTTTATTATAGTCCACCTTGGTCTCTCTCTAAAATGTTAAAAAAAAATGTTTTGTGGCTTACAGGAATAGTCAGCTATCCAGATAACAATGCTCAGTTATTTTGCTATCTTTGGGCCAAATAGTATGTCTATGTGTCTAACCTTAATATCTCTCTCTCACTTTTTTCTTTCAGTGAGTCATGGCCTTGCATTTCAGCCAATGGCCCTAATACAGGCGTGATTCAGCCTCATTACGAGTACCTCACATAGTCTACTGTACCTATTTGCAACAGAACAGAATGTTATTCTTTTATCTTTCTTTCCCTGGATGTCTAAGAACAAGCCTGAACTCTCTATAGTTGACATTCAATCCTTGTATACACAATGTGAGCTGTTCTGACTGTGTGTGCTGGACACATACTGTTCCCCCTTTGTTATGTACTAAAACAACACAATATTCGCATTATTCTTATATTCTGTTTGTATAATAGAGACACAACATCACACAAGCTTTGTTGTAACATGTCCCCAGATAATAAGGTTCTACACTTGTCTTGTGTCTCATTTTAGTAAAATTTTTATTTTTTCTCCTTGTTCTCATTTTCTTATTATATCTAGAGCAAGACTAGATTGTGAACCAAACTGTCATGTGTTTTCATTAATGCTGTCATCAGCAAGACAATCTGAAAATACAGTCAGAACTGCCTGATCTGACACAACCACAGCCAATCAGATCAGATTTGCACTTTAATGTAAAGCAGCAGTGTGTACATGCAGAGCTTTTCCCTGTGGGCGGGGCTTATTTTCCATCAAAAATAAAAACCAAGTGACCAATCAAATGTGGCTTGTTGTTAAAACCCAGATTAAAAGAAAATAGATACTGTAGCTCTTTGTCATTCTGAGACAAAAGTCAGGAATGTTACATGTTCTCCAGGTAAAATATTTGCCTTGCACGTAATATTACAGCTCAGCCCAGGTATCACTAATTCATTCCTCTACAATGAAACAAGTAATTGTCTAGAGTGGAAAAGACTGCAGGGAAATTTGGGGTCACTATTTTTAGTGTCAATCAGATTGATGGAAAATTACTTTTGTGAAATTGCTTGTTAAACAGTACTTGATATTTGCCATGTGTTTTTTTTTTTTATCTTAAAAAATGCCAAGCTGGTCCTAGCTGGTCTTCCAGCCTGATCATGTCTGTTTGCTGGGGCACTTGTCAGCTGACCAACAAACCAGTGTAGGCATGTTTAGCTCTTTATTCAGCTGGGAAAGGTCTTTAAATGAAAAAGGATGCAGCTAAACAAAGACTAAATCAGAGCATTTAAGCATAGAGACTTTACAATACCTGTGGCCCTAACTGTTGGCATTGCAGCCTGTTAAAAATAATTACATAATCAGAAAAAGAGTCTGTGCTCTGGGGAGTCATAGGTACCCTTAACACTGCCATTTTCTGTTAACATCAGCAGATCTGTCCAAATCTCTCACGTACAATCCAGCCACTCTAATGTCTAATTCTGTTCCACTATAATAGCAAATGGCAAGATATGAGTCAAGCATCATCTCAATTTTACCAGCAAGATGCTTGAAGTAAAAGACCACCTGCAATGCAGACATTTTCAGAATACTTTCCGGAGAGTTTAGCTACATAAATGATAACAAGAGGACCATGCTAACATTGGTCTGTGTATAAAACTTTTTTTCTAGTCTGCGCTGGTTTTGGCTAATTATGTGCTGGTGTTGTTGATGGAATTAACTAGTTTAAACCAATTTTAAAAAACAGCATATGTGTTATGTTGTTCTTGTTGTGCAAAGAGTAGAGAATGAACAAAGCAATGTGTAGACCATTGATTTGATTCCCAGGGACTAAATGAACTGATAACAGTTCATTGTTTTGGATCCAAATCCTTAAATGTTACTGGATTCGCCCAACTTGACCCAGCTTGGAAATGTGGCCTGGTCTTAATTAATCTATTTTTTCCACCACAATTAATAGCAGTAAGTCAACAGCTCATTACCAGATCATCTGTTTCTCGAGCACATTGTAACACTTCTAAAACCCAATGGCAACAAACCAACAAATAAAGTAAAAATGAGAAGGCCATGACATCTGTGACTAAGGAGGGAGGTTTATTATTCTCAACACAGGTGCTGAAATTAAATTGGGAAGTGTGAATTAGATTAGTGGCCAGCTGACCCACTCACAGTGGTATAACATTAATTATCTCTCTCCAGAAAAAGCCAAACGTTAACAATGAGACTAATCATTTATACAGTGCAGTATGAGCAAGACTCAAAATATCAAGGTCGGCAGCACAAAAAGCTAATTATGTTAAGAAGTAATTTGAGGATGTAATGAATAGTCGATACATTTTTTTGGAGCAAAGACTGATTAGGATAAAGTCCTTTTTCTTGAAAATTGATAGTCTGGACCTTCTCCATATAATGACATGGTACCATCATAGTGCAGCATCCCATCGTTACGGTGGGAAACGTATGAGGAGAATAAAAGAGTTCTACTCATTTTGATCCTTGTTAAAACTGTGGCATACAAGATCAATTACCACAGTGAGAAGTCATCAAAGAACTCTGTAGTCAGAAGGAAGAAAACAAGGGCAGAGTTCTCAGTGGAGACTTAAAAAGCATGTTCAAAATGTCATTTCATGTGCACATGGCATTATTTAAACATAACAAGCATGTACATAATACAGTAGTCATGCTCTATATGCAAAAACTGTTCTGAAAGGTAGACAACAACAACAATATTTTGCCTTTGAATATATCTTTTCTGACAAATTTCAAGATAGCATTGCATGCATCCTTTGTAAAAAAAAAAAAAGCAATCCCAGAATGCATTGTGCAAAATATTCAAACTTAGATTAATGTCAATGTTTATACAAACTAAACTAAAAATACTAAAAAATTACTATTACCCAATGTTTGTGTTACATATTTATATTTTTAAAGTATTTTACTATTAGATGACCAACGTTCTAAAGGCAAAACATTTGGACAAATTCAGGAGTTTTTGTGTGAGGTGATGGCATATTTGGTTTTAGTTAGGAAGCTGCCTGTGTGAGGTTTTGGAACAGTGCCTAAGTGTTACAAAAAAGCAGGAGAGCGAGAAAAGCCGGCAGAGGGGTCACTGCTCAGTAAACCTTGTGAAAAGCCTCAGGGTCATCACAAGCCACGCTGTGATTTTAGAAGAAGGACATGATGATATTCTGCTCACTAATGAGGGAAGAGAAGGGCCTCCAGTCTCTGAGGGAACCAACGTCTAACGCTCTGTTTCTGCAGCACTCTGAGGCCTGTCACACTCTCTCTCTGTTTCACATGCTCATTCACACACACACTCACACTCTCACACACACACACACACACACACACACACACAAACTGAGATAAAGATAACCAGGAAACCTCTCACAGGACTGAAATTGGTCTGTGTCATAGACTCTCACAGTCTCAATGGGGCCCCTCATATAGACTCACTCTGGGATCTGACACCAATGACCATTATAATGAGCTCTCCTCTATCCTTCCACTCGCAGGACCCATCAGGTATGTGAAATAGACCTGTTGTACAAACAATAGTGCCTGAATGTTTCACATCCGCAGTATAACACGCGTTGTACAGTGGGTTCATGAATGACCTGTGGATGCAGTGAAATGTTGTCATACTTCAATGGATTGTGGGCAGGAAATAGCATTAGTCATTTGCTCTGTGCATTATTGCAGGAGGTTTGCGGTAACATAACAGATTACTACAGCAGGCTCAGAGATCATTCAGAATGATTAAATAGCTGTTCTTAAATAGCTGTTCTTAAATAGCTTGTTATTTGACTGGAATAACAATATAACGCTTTTCTTTAACCTTTATCTGGAATGAACAAAACATAAACAATCTCAATTCCATTATTATTTCATGTTTAATGAAATGATAGAACATTCAATTATTTAAAATATTTTTTAATATTTGTGATATGCCAAACCGCAGGAAAGCCTATTTCATATATTTCCTGAATGTGCTGCTTTGCCAATAGAACCATCATGGTTAAGAAGTTGATTTCTGCTCAGGTCATTTCAATCTCCCCTCCAATATATCCTGTCAAATCTCATCCCTTTACCTCTTTCCTATTCATCCTATTTTACATTCTGTTTCTGGTCACATCTTATGTAGGAGATATATTGCCTAAGTTTGTTTATTTAGTACAATACAGCAGATGTAATTTAGCCTTAAAATCTCAATACAGATGCATTAAAAACAAATATGAGAGAAACAGATGGGGTTTCCACATTTCTCACTGAAGGAAATGATGCGTGTAAGCTTGTCTGTCCTTGATTGCTCTTAATTGTCATTATGCCTCACTTATGTGTCACTTGACATGAGAGACCTGAATATCTCTTAGCTGTGTTGAACTCTACATCTTGCATCGTATTCTTTCTCCACCTCTTAGATCACAGAGAAGGGCTGTCTGACCTCTCAGCTTGGATGGCCTCTCAACTCTGCATGCTCACTTTGATGAGAAAACTTCTTTTTACTTCAGATCTCACCCCAATAGTCCATCTGCATTGAAGATCACATAGTCTCTCAGCTTGTAAGGCTTGGGTATTCATCAGACTTCAACAGAACATATTATGGAAGCTAACCAATGCTGCCAGTGTTGTGTATCAACAAGGCAGCAACAAAACTGCCTTGCTGGTCAGGCTACAGTTTGTTGACAGATGATTGTGATAACCAAGGAGTCAAGGTTTGGCTGGTTAGCATGACTCAGTTAAGCTCCTGCTGCTAGATGCCATAACTTCACCATCTGGCTACAGAAAGCATCTTTCTCTGTTGATGGCCATTTAAACATAAGGTCATGTAATGGAAACAAATGTTGCTGAGCCACACCAGATCATCTGTTATGACTGCACTCATTTAAGCAACAGTTTCCTGCCCTTCTTTGTGTGTAGTTAAATCTGGCTTCTACTGTGCCTTTATTTTGCTGAAAGTATTACATACTTATTGACAGGCAGTTATTGTAGCACTGGTTTGTATCTTTTGTTGCCTTCTGTAATGTTTAAGTGGTAGAATAAGTGAATGAAATGTTCCTTTCTAGCCTTTTAAAAAAGCAAAAATATTAAAATAGTTTTAATATTTTTATATTTAATTTTGCAGTAGTTTTAATTCAATTTTTAAGTTTAATTTAAATGTAATGTGTTAATTTGCAGTTTTACTGTTTTTCTGTTGTAAAGACCATCTTTGACCGACATTATTTGCTTGCTAGTTTGTAGTTTACGGCTGGTCATGCTGTTTACCAGCAAAACTCATGTAGTAAAAGCAGCATGCTATTTTTGGTGAGGCTGATTAAATAAATGTAATCTAACAAACCATTTTCACCTCGTTCTTTTTGCTACAACATGATGCTGAACAATTTGGCCTTGTTGTACTTCTTGATTTGTATCTTCTGCTGCTGGCTTAGTGGTTACAGAGCCAAATATTTTCCTCCTTTAAAAGATACAAATCAGATGACAGTAACAGTGATATTCAGAATGGATAGAATGGTTTTATGGTGTCTCAGAGGGGTCACTTTGTTCACTCTTATGAATACATATTGAATATCCGGAGGGCATAAGACACAAGAAATCCAATATACGGATCATGTCAGGGGGAAATGAGGCCGCCAATAAGAAGGTGAGATAATAGCATGGACTAAAGAAAAAAGCTCCCAAGCTGTTATTTCAAACAAAATATCTCTAAAAATACTGCAGCTATGTTCTGTGGTGTCACCTGAGCAAAGGCTTGTGCATCAGATGAGTTAGAACCAGGATTCCAGAACAATCCAGAATGGCAATTTATCCATTCCATATATAGTCTAAATCACTTTTCCATGTTTAGTCTATTCCATGTATAGATGCATCCATGTATCCCATGTAAATCACTTTTCTGAGCTTTCCTGACATAAAATATAATCAAGTTTTCCAAAATAAAATTTTCCAAACTATAACCAAATATAACCAACTTTTTATAACCAAAATATTGCTAAGATTATATTTAATATAGCATATGTTAATATGCTATGCTGTGGACATGCACTTGTTAAAACTAATGTGTCTTACTAATGTGGCTTGTTGCATATACCATAACTTAAGCTCCCTATATGCACAAGGGCTGTATTTAGAAAGAGAAGCTACCTAAAATTTTATGAATAACTGAATTTAAAATGGGGATTTATGAGCATGTACATTAGAGGGTCTTCTGCATCTCTGATCTATACTGAGAGAAACTGCTCTCAAACTCAGAGCCTCAAATTTTTTCCTCACTGCTTTTCCATGAAGCAGTTCATTTTCACATGTTGTTTTTGTCCAGCTGGTGATCTATCATGTGATGAGTATAATTCAGAGCTGTACTGTGGTTATCTTACACAGATACTGTGAGAAACCCCTGCTGTCTTTACAACCTGCGTTTTAACATTGAGTGATTGAGCCAAACGTTGCCTGTGCTTGTGGCAAGTGTCGCACTTAGAGAACAGATTGTTTCAAGACTTTTYTCTTGCAGTAGTAAAAGAAACAGATCAGCCCCAAAATAAAAACTCTGTCATTTTTGTACTTACACTCATGTTATTTAGAATGTGTGCTGTGCAGCTAATACAAGTTCAGTACTTTTGTCTTTTTCTCTAGTGCACATGTATATCTATACTTTTGGAACATCAGTGTGAGAAAATAGTGACCATTTTAATTCCAAAATTAACTGAAAATAACTTTTTCTGTTACAAAAAATGAAATCATCTCCAGTATGCAGAGTTATTTAACACATTTTGAAACAATTGCTCATTCCTTTGATAAAATTAATAATGTCAGAAATTAAAGCGTCATTGAGTATGTGGTAATTTTCTTAGCCTCACTCGGTTCTATTATTACCAGGCTGCATAACCAGGTGAAATCTTTTGTGTCTCTAACTACGTGTGACAAAAAGCTGTGTGCTGCCATTGTGCATAACTTCATCTGTTCCACATAATCATGGAACCTATAATTACCAAAATGTGGCTCCTCCAGTCCAGTCATTCATGCAGTTTCTCAGCCAGATGTAATTGAACAAAAAGCTCCTGACAGTATGCCATTTTAATGTATCATTTTCAGGGTCCTGATGAGGCTTTAAGCAGAGGTTATGTTATGTCTGTACTCTGTCACACATATATTTTGAGGTCCTCTGGCACTCTTTCTTTGGTGAAGTTAATATTGTAAATCTCTATATTAGTTAATAGGAGATTATTTGTTTAATGAAAACTTAAAAATGATTGCAGTATGTTGTAAAAGGCTAGTCAAGATGAACTGTTTGTTAAGTAAGTCTACAGAGCTGCAGGGAAAGCAACTTATAGTTTTATCAACACATGGTCCATGGTCTCTAAATTATGATGATCAGCCAGTGCAACCTGTATTCTTATAGCCTTTAAAAATGTAAAGCTTATCATGAAAAAATCTGCAGTACCTGATGCAACACTGTAACTTGTTTTATTTTCCTAGTGCTGCTCATCTACATTCAGAAAGCATCATAACGGTTATATCACAGATACATCTTTCCTGTGCTTCCCTTCTGAGTCTTTGATGCTGTGCCATTTCTATCTGTATTAGTGTTCTGAGACCGGCCAGCCAGCACTGCTTTCATACACAGAACTTTTAAGATCAAAATGTGCCTGAATTTTTTTTCTGTCCTGCTGAAGGTGGAGTGGAGAGGGGTCCCATGAGAAGACCATCTTTGTTTGAGAAACATTCAGTCTGTCAACATTCATCTCCCACTCTCCTCTCTCACACACACATAGTGCTGATGACCATGTGTTTGATATGGAGAGTTTTGTCTGCTTACTATTCTAGCTGTCCCTCTCTCTCTCTCTCTCTTTCTCTCTCTCTCTCTCTCTTTACAACAATTTCTGTTACATGTCTATACATGTTTGTATGTCTATCCACACAAACACTTATTAGTGAAATGCTATCCTGATGAAAAGACCAGTTTATATAAATGTATACAATCTTAATCTTACAGCTGAACAGGTTTCTGCCTGCAGTAGTTACCGCATGTATACCAGCAGGACTATAACAACCAGCCAGGCCTCGTTCCCCTGCCTCAAAGTCCACCCCACCACTGGCTTCCATTTATAATGTGTATGAAGGATCTGCTGGAGTTCTCCTGTCTAGAATATCTGAAGATTGCAAAAGGCCATTTGGTTTGCTCTCACCACAGGCATATAAATGTATTAGTTTGCAGTGCCACTGTGGCACCAGTGTTGTTTACTGGTGGATTGAGACTGTCTGCAGTTTTACTGTCAGCACAAACACACAGAGATAGTAACATTACGCTGTGGATCTTAAAAATGCCAGTTCTGAGCTGCTCAACATATTGGTCTGCTCCTCCTCTGAACATTATTGATCATTGACCCATGTCTGCCTGTCTCTGTTTTACTCTCTCTCTCATCCTCTTTTTTCCTTCTCTGGATAATTTATAGTGCCCAGTGAGTGCTTTGTAAAATGAATAGAGCTGCTTCGTTTGTAGATGTGAAGCCCAAAAGAGAATAAGGCATGGATTGTTTCTGGAATATCTTGGTCTTTTAGAATAGTGCTTTTCAGTTTATGATTAAAATAAGGTCTGTGGTTCAAGGAATCTTGTATTCTGTAAAGTGCTGTAAAGTTAACATTTTTTCATGGTAAAGTCACCTTAAAGGATGCAAAACACAAAATGTGCTTTTTTGTGTTGCACCAAAGGAATAAAGTCATACAGGCTTGGAATGACATATGGGTGAGTAAAAGATGACAGTTTTCATTATTGAAAATTCCTTTTCTATAACTTGAAGAGACTTTCCTGTTTTGGCCTGCAGTTAAATGCATGCTCTCATCTTAAACTTGTAATTTAAATGATCACAGACTTATTTCAATAGTAATTTAAAAACTCGAGGGATCTCACTGTGAATTAGCTTACCAAATTAGCCTTCAAATCGATGTCATTACTAAACATCTTTATTAGGTGTTGAGTGCAAACTGACTCCTACAGTGTACGTTTCCCATAATGCATCAGTTTTGCAGAGGTCTGTGCCTTCCTTGGATGATGCGCGTGTGTATATTGGGAAACAGATGGAACTCCTACGTGCTTTAATAAAGGAAAAGGATTAGCACCACTAGCTTTCAAAACACTGCAGAGTTGAACACACAGAAAGCTATAATAGCATCTGGAATGGTAGAACACATTTAAGCGCCTCGTTTTCACTTCATAAGATTACATCATCTGAGATTTTAAGACGATACAATACACACTTATGAGGTTTTATTCTGAATCCTTGAGGGCAGCAAATAATTCAAGTTCTCCTAGAACCGTAAAGTTTTGTAGAATGTTATATGCTAAATAAGCTCATCCATACAAGGTTCAGTAATAGGATCAGACTTAAGTGAAACAATAACAGGTGTTTAATTTTTAATTATGATTGAACAACAGCTGTTTATTAATATTATATAAAGTTCATGATAATGACTAGACTGCTGTGCTTCATATAGTATCTGCATTAGCATATTTCATTGTACTATAGACAATAAAAAGCACTTGATTGGCACTCCTCTGTGATGTAATTTCCTCCTTTATGCATCATCTCCAGGACAGAGTATCATTGGGCAGGACAGTTCTCAGAGTAATTCTCATGTATCTCTATGTGAACTAAGGACTTTGTGTTTATCTAGTTATCTTTAGCTTTTGCCTGCCAGTATTCAGGCAGAAAGCCTGTTTTTTCATTCACAGCCATTTAAGTAACTTTGTTTTCTGACAAAAAAAATCCCTACAACATGTTATTGCAAATAATTTTCTGTGGCATTTGTGGCACAGGTGATTGGCTAAAAGTGTTTTCGGAACTGAGCTTTCCATGAGCAAACACAAGCAAATAGGTTGCCTTTGATCAACTGCCTTTGAGATTTGGTCACACTTTCTGCAAGCTGAGCTGATGGTGTGTGTATGCGGCGTTGCTTTATCACTTTTTCTCGACAGAATTTGTGTCTGTTGTAGGGGTGTGTGCGTGTGTTTGTGGTTCTTGAGGTGGACTACATTGTTTTTATTTTTTGGTGACTGAATTGATTGGGAACATTGCTGATGTTCGGCTGTCATGTAAAAAATAAGAGCCAGCAGGAATTACTTTATTGTGAGGTGAATCTCAGGTAGACTGATCCAAATTTGTAATATGTGGCTGAATTATCACTCACAAATTCTAAAGCTATTCTGTCAGTCTGCGCCCATGAGAAAAGTTTTGAATCGTAGAGGTATATTCAGAATTTCAGCTAAGATTGTTGTAATTTCATCACTTGTGGGTGACTCACTAAGAATGAGTTGTACTTTCTCATTTGTTTACGTACATGTGCTGTCTGTGTTGTTTTAGCACCAGGTTCCCTAACACAAATATACAGTTCATTTTATTTTTTGTGTAGCTATGTGCCTGACGGTAAATATAAGGCACTGTTTTTTTCCGTAAATTCACGCCTGTATCTTTAAGAGCAAAAAGAGCAACCCATTCTCTGCATTTTAATTTTCATCTCACATTTGATATTAAAAATGTAAAGTCTCAAAATGGTGCTTGACCCGAGTGTGAGATAAACGTGAAGTGGCGTCTCTCGCAAGGCAAGCCGCAGCTGAAAGAAAAGCGTCTGAGAGCATGTATTGATTTGTGCCACACTCCTGTAATGAAGATGGTGAGCGCATTGACAAACCTGCTAATGATCCGGTAGATATTCCACAGCTGCTGCCACTCTCCGGCTTTGTTTGGCTTGTGGGAACACGCACAGCCTGTATTACAGCCGTGAAAGCCAAAACTATTCAAAAGATCTGTTTCCACACTCCAGTAAGGGTGGCCTATTATGAGACGCCTGTAATTAGCCACTGATTGATGGAGAGAGAGGTGCCATTTCCATTCTAAATAAATGAAATACGACTTTTGAGAACCATGTGTTCTGTGCCCAAGCAGGGCATTATTCTGAATGTTTAGTTTCACTCTTTATAGATACATCGTGCTTCGTTCTCTATTAATGTATTTAATGTACTTTGCATTCTCCTTGTGTATTTGTATTATTTAAAAGCATCACTAGTGAATTCTGGCCTTTTTCATTCTAAAAGGGAATGTACTGGTATGTAATTAAGTCCTTGTGGTGGATAATGCATATGAGGTTACTGGACAATCTCAACTGTTCAAGGATTTTTTCATGTTATCTTCATTGCAAGAATAGGCTTGGTGCATAATTGAATTTTGTGAATGGGATGACAGCTGCTGGCAGGGGCCTGGCCCCGGCCCCTGAGGTTAACAGTGTTTGTTTTTCAGTAGATACAGATGAAAAATGATGCTGTTGAAATTGAAGGGCGATTTTACTGTTCTCAGTCACGCATACAGCGGGTTCTCAGGGCATCTGCTGAGAAGAGATGTTATCAGCAATGACAGATTTAAAAAGATATTGTTATTTTTATTTAATTACACTTCTTTACTTTCAAGAGCTCCAAAATCAGATACCAAAACTTATTTTAAACTATTTTAGATCACTTTGTATATTGCTTTGTATATTTACCAATAATGTTATTGTTTTATAACAAGAAGCATGTACCATATACATGGTCTTTGTTTGGTTTTACAAATTGTGAAATGAGTTAAGATTATGTTAACATTCCCAGAGGAGTTGGTTTTTCTCTCTAAAGCTGCTCTTGGCTCTCCATCAGTCCAATGAAGCTGTATTTCAGCACAGGCAGTCAGCTAAAGAATGCATTGAAATGCATGTAATTCATTCAGATATATGCATGGATTACCAGTTCACAAACATATTATAAATTCATGTCTGAGCAAAACAAGTCAACACTCTAGCATGATTACAAGAGCTCAGCTGTCATTCTGGCAACAGAGTTATTATCTGTCTCAGTGTGTCATTGTGTGTGTGTGTGTGTGTGTGTGTGTACTGGTATATGTGGTTCACAAAGACACAAATGTGTATGATGACATGTGTATAACAATGTAAATATGATTTACGAGGACACTTCCTGTGACCTCATAAACCACATGGCACATGTTTTTATTTTAATTAAATGTCAAGTGTTTTTGGTAATGCTTAATTAATGCCAAGAGTTATCTATGAGAGTCAGGTTTAGGTGTGGGGTTAGAGAACGTGGATAGAAAGTTTGATTAGCTCAGTATAAAAATGATTATGCCTATGGATGTAAGTCCCTGTAAACCACATATGTGATAACCTTTATCACAACCTTTATTTAGAATTCCATTGTGTAAATGTTTTTGCATTAAAAATGTATTTGTACAATTTAATTTTTTAAATGTGGTAAGGGTGGTTTCACTACAATGGTCCAAGCTTAACAGCAAGATGGTATAAAAAAATGTCTGTCAATTTCTGTCAATTTCCACCCTTCTGGCAGACAAATGGCAGACCCACTGCATACAATACAAACATCTCAGCCAATAGCCTTTGATCTCTATCAGCTCATCTGTGGGGTTACGAGTGCAAAAGGCCCTTTAGGCAAGGAGATGGGGTCACACAGCAATTGTGACACAGCAATTAATTCAATTTAATATTCAGCCCTATGATGTATATCTCACAGATTGTAATGTACATTGCTTAATTTAGCAGAACTGTAAAGTGATATGTTGTTACTGATTAAGACAGACTTTATTCCCTCTCCAGATTCAGAAGAGATTATCCTTTTATCTGCTCTCGATATCCCAGCCACAGGCAGGTAAGTAAACTGTGAATTAGTTAGTATAACCTACAGCAGTGGCACTCAGCTGGCTTGAGAAACCCAGATATTTCCACAAGTGATGAACCAATGCCAAACTTTTGTTTATTGTAGAAATGTTCTACAAATTTTTGTTCACTTCTGTTTTCCTTTAGTTTTCCTTTTTAGTTCTTCTATGTGATTGGACGAGTGACAGTGTGAAATGTTTTGCTGTTTTGTTTCATTCTGCCACACTAACAGTTGAAATGATTTGATGACAGGAAGTTAATAATCCCAAAGATCTCTGTGAATGATTCATTCATGATATTTTAAAATTCTGTCTGTCATAACAAACTCCTTTCATTATTTTTCACCTGTTGAGAACAATCTGTTAATATCCACTGATCTACAGCATGACTAAAAGATATTCTCTCTTTAATATATTTATATTGTCTGTTTGTCAGAATCAAACTCTGTGCTGTCTAATGGAGTTCAGGTTGTCCCTGAGAGACAGGAGGGGAGGTACTTGGGTAAGTTCTGCTGTCTGCTCACTCACTTGCTGAGGAAATGTAGGGTTGCAGTGAACAATGTCAAGCAGACAGCCTGCAATTAGGTGTGGCTTATTTGCTACTCTTGGAAATGCCATAAAGGTGGCAGCATTCAGGGGACAGGAAGTTTATGTGTTTGCTTAAAATAGTGAGTTGACTCAAAGAGAGGTGCGTGAGGGTCTGGAAGACCTGAGACTGGATGGATGAACAGACAGAACAAAATTACAGGCTCAACAGAAACTATGTTTTAATTAAACTATTTATTTATCTATTTATATAAACTATAGATGGTAGAATTGTTTTATTTGTAATTTTACTTTACATAAATACAGTGTATACATACAACAAACATAACACTAAATTTTGAAATATACACAAAATAGCTTTAAGCATGCTCTAAGCATCAAAAGTACAGACCGAACCTAATTAAAACCCTGGTTTAGAGACATCTAAATTAAACATGATGTCATTTTCACTTAAAACGTTTGATGTCGTACTCTGCTATTTTGTAGCTTTAATATTTGTGGAATATTGGGTGGTAAACAGTCTCATACACCATCAACTTTAATTACTTTGTGCTCTGTAGTGTATTATGCTGACTGAGGGTGTGTGTGTAACAACACACCAGTGTGTCTTTGACTCAAATGCTTTTGGGTGTCCCTCTGCAGATCCAATCAGCACTTTTATTATCAGACACTGTCAACTTCAATTACATCTCTCTAACACTAGCAGGAATTTACAATAAAATAAAACTAATAAGTGCTCAACTTTAACTATTCTTTTCAAAAGCCCTGGAACTCTCTGTGCTAAACAGAGACTGAAATAAGAGGTTAGGGGTTTCCCATAAAACCATGCATCAGTAGAGAACAGAAAATCCAGTTGAAATTAATTTTCATCTCCGATTTGTGATTCTCAGGAAGAAAATATAGCAGATGATTATTGAGTGAACCCAATTGTGTTTTGGGAGGTTCTTATGGTTGATCATTACAATATTTTATACATTCTAAAGCTGACAGTTTGATATAGAACGTTGGAACATACAGTATAAGAAAACATATTGTAACAACTGTTGGAATATAACCACTGTTGGAATTGGGTGTTTGATTGTGTTTCTTGGGGTAGTGTGAACTAGCCTTGTGTGTTGATATGTGGTTTATTCAGCAAACACTTTTAAAAAAGAGCATTTAACATTTTGCCAAAGGAGTCAACAATAAGCCTAGTCAAAGCTTCTAGCCTTACCTAGTACAAAGCTACAAGTAAAAATAGGTCTGAATTTAGAGACAAGTACAAAGACAGGTTTTTTTAAACATAGTTAGACATTGGAAAGTTAAGGATTAGTCAAGTGTATGCAGAACATGTGTTTTAAGGTGTTTCTTAAGGGTTGTGATGGTCTCTGCAAATCAGGTGGATGCTGGCAGCTTCACTGGAGAGAAACAGAGAGGGTGAATGTTTTTGAGAGAGATTTGGTGCCTTGTTGTGAGGGAACAATGGTTGCTAGGCGTTTACCCGAAGGCCCAAGTGAAGAGTCCATTTTAGTCCCTAGCTATGCCTCAGCTCCCTACAGAAAATGTATGCATTTCTGTTTGTTTGTTTGTTTGTTTGTTTTGCCAGTGAAGTCTGCAAGGTGAAAATCTATAATAAAATCTATAATAAATAATATGTATATATATAATACATATAATACATATATAAATATATGTGCAGAACAATAATAACACTTTATCTCAACACACTGCAGAGTAATGTTTGTCAATGTTGCATAAATAATCAGTTTATGATCTATTATACAGCATACATAATAATACATTTGATTACAACTTAATTAATGCAGTAATTATTTTTACAGTTACATGTCTGTAGTAATTTACTAGGTATTAAAAGTTAGCTGGTGGGAATCATATGTTGGCATTTATTAAGCTCCGCAGGTCATCTTACAAGAGATGACTTACCTGTGGAGATCTGTCAAAATACATCCACCCGCTAATTACCAATGAACATTTCACTTGTGCTGCTGGTAGTAATTCCACAAAAGATGGACATTAAGATCTTGTGAGAGACCTGGGGAGGTATTAAAGCAAGATGGGCATGCTTCCAATGTGACAGCTGTTTGAAAAAGTTGAACAACTTAATTATGATGCCTCCTAAAGTTGACTGCTTTCTTTTGGACAAATTCTAGATCGCTCTAGCAGCATTAAATATACACTGTGGCAAAAAGGCAATCCCAGAAAAATAATGTTGATTATAAATAAATATGATGAATCTTATTTATCATCTTATGTTATTTGTGTTGTTGCACAGCTTTCTGTCACTGTGTACATGTCAGGGATTATAGCTGCTAATGGAGGGATGAATCAATAATTGTTAGGTAACAATACAAAATCATTCTGATAAGATAACAGGGCAGCATAGTCATCAGTAATCAAAGCAGTTTTACAATTTCTTTTAGGACTTTCTTGTCCTTTACAACTGCATCCACCTCTTTCATCTCCTCATATCTATCTATAAACATGAAACTAGCAGTTACCCCAGAGTTCAGTTCCTATTAAGTGAACATGTCTCAATGAATTTATGTATCAATGATAAAATTTTACAGAAACAGCATAATTAAACTGTCCTAAACTCAGGAGTGATGCACAAATGCACATTGTGGGTCCATATAAAAGTGTTTCTGCTAGGCAGATGTAAAAACAAAAGGCATTTGGACATCTAAATAACACTTAAAATTGCATTTGATAACAAAATTTATCTTCTGCAAAGTGTAGAAACATGCTAGACCTCTCTCT
>JAZGTK010003399.1:8189-27519 GCA_036877625.1 Ambastaia sidthimunki
TGGTACAATTGTGACTAGCATTGGTTGAATGGATCACGGATCACATAACTGGGTCAAATGACAAAGTACATTAGAGGTCTCCAATGAGGTCTACAGACCTGCAGAGGTTAGCTCCAACCCTAATTGGGAACACCTGCACCATCTAATGAAGGTCTTTGGGACTGCTAGAAACACACAGGAAGGTGTGTTCAAGTAGGTTGGAGCTAAACTAATCCAGAACATGAATTTCAATGAACAAAAAAAGTGTGGATATAAAGCTAAAATGAGGAGAAATAGTCCTTTTCAAACTATTACTGCAAAAAAGACTTAGTAGTTAAATGTATAGTTTGACATACTAAGAAGTACAATAATAAGTGTCATAACAATAGAAAAGATGGCTGATCAGGGTGATCAGGTAAAGAGATTCTTCTGCCTTTTGTATAACCGAAAGACAGTTTTCTTTGAAGACCAAAAGAAAGACTAGAGAGAGAGAGGGAAAAGGTAAAACGAGGAGAAACTGGCCTTTCCTCATTCTCCTGATGGCAACATCAAGAGATAAGCGAGGTTATATAGTGGTGCCTGATGATGTGTATTGGGTCATGCATAGCTGCGTTTGACATTTGAACTGTCGCTTGGTAGCTGTTCTTATCTCAATGGACCTGCTTTGGGGTCTTTTACCAACACTCTGTCACAGCCAAAAAAAATCGAGTGCAGATTCCAAGACCTTCCTTCACGACTGAGAGTCATATCTGCTCATTTTTCATATGTGTTAAAACGTTTTCTGGTTCTGAGCGTGCACGGAAACTGAATTCTTTTCTCCCTGATCACAAGCGCATTATGAACAACTATCCATTTCTATGATAATCACATTGGGGAACGCAGGATTGTAATGTAGCGTAATTTCATGTAATGTTTAAATCTGAGCAAACACTCATCTACTCAAACCCCATCTGTTTGTGAGATGCTTCTGTCCCATCATGCTCTGAGGTTGGCAGTCGATAGCAGGTGTCCTTTATATTAATCACCGGATGGAATGTGGCAGTAGGGATATGAGATGAATTTGAACAAATTTTGTGAGCACTGACAGCTGGGTTAGACGGGTCGCACAATGGCTGTGCGGATGGCATGCTGAAACGCAAACCATTTCACAATGGTCACTGTGGATGGATAAGATCTCATATATTCAGTGGCTGACACTGCCAGGTTTTTAAGTGCACTAAAAGGGTTATTTCACAAGATGAAAGTTCAGTTTTTATTTACTGTAGTCATTTGAGAGGGACAGCAGAGCAGTTTTCTGTTAAAGGGAGACTGTCTAATGTATGGCTGGGACAAGATTGGAATTCCATTTTTATTTTAACTACATGGAAAAGTGAACCATGAACAGTCTGCCTAAGATCTTCTTTTGTGTTCCATTAAAGAAAGAAACTGAGTTTGCAATGATGTGAGGGTAACAAAATTTTGACAGAATTATTATTTTTGGATGAGCTACTACTTTAATTACATGGACTGATGATAACCATGTTTTTATCACTAGTGGTCCAATAATAGCTGCACAAACTAATATTGGCATGATATGCGATGGTAAAGAGTGCTGCTGTTTTTGTCAATAATCATGATAAGTTCATTTTAATTTTAATGTGATTCCCATCTGCCGGATGTTTCTGCTGCGGTGTTCCAAACGACTGCTCATTTTTAAGGTCTGGAAAGTTTATTATTCACCAGGGAAGGAGAAAATAGCTCTTCAGAATGATTAAATTAGATTACCTCTAATCCAAAATACAAGCAGTACTGCTTTACAAGCACCAAATCCACAGATTAAGAACATTCAGATGATGCAATTTAATAACAGTAAAAATGATTAGAAATAATTCAATAACAGCCATCAATTTCTTTTTTCACTTTTTTCAGATTAACTCACTGCAATGTGTAATAGTATCAAAGTCTAGCCATTAAATTGACATTTGACAAAACAATACAATTGTCTTTTTCTCTCTCTGTAGGTTGTAAGAACAAGCGGCTTCTGTCAATATCAGGTAAACGTTCCTAAAATGTAATATATTGCGCACCATCAAAAGCGGTTCTCCTTCCATTATTTAATGGCTGATGCTGTGTATCACTTTCTTTGAGGTCTTTGAAAATGAGAGTAAATGGGAGCCTGTGGATGGGATTATTGTCTCTTTGGACATTTTTTCTAAGTTGTGATTTACCACAGCTATCTTCGAGCCAGTTGGTTTTCTATACTCAAGACTTTGTAATGAAGAGCTTTGATGCTCTCTAGCAGAGCAGAGGTTGTGTGTGGTCCTCTGGAGCCTGGACTTTAATCAGCGGTCACCAAAGGGTCCAGAGTGTTGCCTTGTAAGTGATTTCTGATCATCTCACTGACTCATAAGAGCGTGTAATGGAATAGATGGTTCCCGGTAACTTGGGTGTTGGCAACCTAAAAGGTCTGACCTGTTGGCCTTGGTCTCTCTTTCATGAGAACACAACAGTAAGAGAAAGGCTAGGCCATGCCTCTGCTGACAATAAAGTTAAGATGCCCCTGTGGGGATCTCCTCACCAATCTCAGGTACTCCATAAAACAGTAAACAAGTTTGAGTGGATGACTTGAAAGTAACCCCAACCCCTCCGGCCCCATCTAAAAGACATTTTAGAAACACATTTGCTCCTTCTCGTTTTTGCAGCTAGCGGATTTGTGGACTGTCGGCCATTTTGGCAGAGAAATGTCTGTCCTTTACATGAACCCTTGCACCACAGTGTCTGTTAGGGGTTGGAATTGTTACATTTGATTTATCTGTTTATCATTAGCCCAAAATTAAAATTCTGCCATCATTTAATCACCCTTGTGTCATTTTCAACGTCCATGACTTAATTTAAGAAATATAAAGTTGGGTGGATTCTTTACAATGTCAGGACCTTATGACTCAAACAGGTTTGAAACAACTCATAAATTATGAGAATTAAAATTTTTGGGTGAACTATACCTTTATGAACCCATATATCCATAATTTTTTTCTGATAATATCGCATTTCACTTAAAAATATGCCACACTATCAAGTGAAATATGTTGCCATATGCCATTTCACATTAACTTTAAAGGATGATCTGAACATGACACATTAATAAAATATAAGAATTGAACAATTTTTTTATGTAAATTACAAATTTGCCTTATGGAGAGCTAGAATACATTTGAATATGATATGATTTAGACTCCAGTAAGTGTTTGATTTCTGCTCAGCCTTGGCAAGGGATTTGGAGTGTGACAGTATGAACCAGTTTCCTGCCTAGATTTCTTTAACAAATAAAGAGAAGCTGACAAGACAATCCTTCCTTCATCTTGAAGCCAATAGACAGGCTTTCCCAAACACACACACACACCTCACAGAATTTACCAGAAGCATCTGAAACGAATCCTGACACGCGTTTCCTGTGGGGCAACATGAGTGTGACCACCATGTGCTCCATATGTGAGTGTGGCATATAACAGGTGGAAATGTCCTACATGACAGCTGTACTATCAATGCCTGAGGAAACTCAGTACAAGCATCTGAGGGACAAAGAGAGTGGGAAAATCCCTCCAATGATGTACTCAGCTGAGTGTGCAGTAATTAGATACTTCTTTTCTTCCTTCAGTAGGTATAAAAGAGACATAAATCTGGCAAAATGTCCATATGGGGATGTAGTTAATTAGAATAAGAATAAAAAATGAAGCAAATGTTCTTTATAGGTTTTAGAAATGTAAAAATTTTTTAAGGTTATGGCTTGTCTGGCATAGTCAGACTTTTGCTTCACAAGATTAAGTCTGGTCTACATTGTAGTTAATTTCCGATTCCTGAAAGAACTGCCTAATGTACTTCAACAGGAAGAGAGTCTGACTGATATGAAAAGCCATTTAGCATGAGTTTATTTAAAACAAGGTAGATTCCTGATTACAGGCAACATGTAAATCAATGTACCCCAATAGCAGTGCATCAGTGTACAGCTGTATAGAAAACAGAGTGGAAATGTGTTTAAACACTTCAATAATCAGAATTTCTCACTCAAAGTGATAAGTGCTGATTATTTATTTTGGTGCTGATTACTCGAAGACAAACTCAAAGTTTTGTTTAGGAATATCTACAATAGTTTACTTGCTACTAAGTGCTCTAAACACAAAAAAAAAAACATTTGAGGCTGAGACTAGGTTAGAGCAAGTTAGTAGTGATTATAATAAAGACGATACAAATCTCCCTATTTAGATGTCTGAATAAACATGTTGTGGTGAAGTAAGTTTCTTCCCGGTTTGATGAAGGTATATGTTACACAAAGAGGGAGTTAATGGCTGCTTACCAATCTAATTACTCAAATAGCAGAGAAACACATTACCTTTTTCAAATTAAATATTTTACGCTGTTTAGTGTAAAATGACAATATAATGAAAAATTAAGAATGAGGGAGCAATTCATTTTGTCTTCGGAAACGGTATTAAAATGAAGTTCAGCGTGCCAGCGCCAAGCGGCTGTATTGGGTCTCAAAGCACATGAGAGCAGTTTTATGTATTATGTGGTCGCTTGGACACTAAGTGGCTTTGACTCCATTTGTCAAAGGCCCTCTGTGTCTATGCACTAATGACCTTTCTATTTAAATAAGTAAACGTTTCCTTGTCCTTGCCTCTTGTCTCTTTGTAAAATGACCCTTCCACTGTGCACACTTAGTATCAAAACTCATTAGCCCAGTTAAGGGGATTTGGTGTGTGTTGGCATTGTAATGGTTTGCCCATCTCCTCATCCTCTCCTGCAGCTACAAGACTCAGATCACCACCGTCCTCATGAATGTTTGTACAGTGAGTTAGTCCTCCAGTCTAAAACCATACACTTAATAAGACACACAAACACATGGACCACTTGAATTTACGATGTTTTATCTACAGGCTCAAGATGCAAAGGTAAACATGGAAACTCTGGTGAGCTGGAAACTACGCTTGAAGTGAGTTGAGATAACAGCACTGGAAATGGATGTGATGCTTGTCCCCGCCCCCCACTTATTCTGATTGGTCCATTGATTCTGTGTAAACATCCCTTCAGACTGCATCCAACCATTTGGCAGGAGTGTGTCTATGATGCTCTGAATGGACCTTAGATCACTGTGGATAAAAATGTCTCCCAAATGCATAAATGTAAACAAGAGTACTAGTTTTGGATTACATGCTACATATACTGTATAGTGAACAGAAAGCTGTAAACAGTATTCTAGCACTCAAATCCAAACATAGCCTCTCTCTCCATCACTCTGTCTCTTTCTCTCCAACAGGTGTTTGTACAAACAGGTGCGTGAGGTATGAGTCACACTACAGTGTCTCTGACACAAGGCTAAACATCCCACATATCTGCAATATGCTTTCAGGCCTCAGCCGAAACCCAGGGAAAAGGAGGGAGCGTCTGCAGTTAATTAAGATGTACAGAGAAAGGGAGACGATTAAACCACATCTTCTCTTGGGTCATTTACCAGATGGATGAGGAACATGTCTAAAGACTCAGGGACAAGAATTAACAAGCTCAAATCTGTCTAATTAACTAATCTGATCTATTTCCCTACCCAATACTGAGGCTGAGGAATATCTGGGGCAGGAAAGGGGACCTCAGGCTTTTGGCTAGCTGGATGGCAAATGCGTTTGGCTGCAATGGCTACCACATTGTTGAGCATCTGTGTGGAATAATATACAACAACGTCAGTGATGCAACTGTTGTCGTGTTGCCACTTTTCCTCCTTGACCTCACAGCATGACACCCATTTGTCACTAGTGGACTGCTAGTTATTGAAGTTCTTTTCTCTGCCAGTTGAAAAATATTCCTTGTCATTAGGACCAGACAGAGTGCCATTTTTTGCATTTTTTTTGTGCTGAATGTAGGGTAGAATCAGATGAGACATTTTAGGTATCTAGAGGTCCTTCAAAGGCTTGTGCCAATGTGGCAGCTGATAAACCCCAAAAGGTGCTTCAAATATTTAATTTTCACAGCGACACCACCAGTTAAAAGCACAGTCAAATTAGCTGAAATATTTAACAAGAAAGCATGCATGCAGCAAGCAATGCACAGAGCTATGTGAATGGCAGGTGCTGCATTTCTGCTAAGCTGTCTGTGAGCGCAAAGCCTGCGCAGGCCTGCTTATCATCATTAATCTCATTTTCTTTATACTTATACTTGTTCTATCAATCAAAGAAATACCCCAACTCATAATTTGCAACCAAAGCCCTACTGGCCACTTTAATGGAAGATATATCCATAACATTCCTGATTTTATGGACCTATGTGTTCCTCTTTGATCTTAAATAGAAGACATTAAACCATCCACCTACCTGGGTCATCCTTCATTCAGACTCGAGACCTCCCAGGCCTATTTAGAGATGAGTAATTGCACCAACGTCTGTCACCTTTTCTTCACAGAGACATCTGGAGAGAGACATGTGTTGGCGGTAAGAATAATATCTGCATATGAAATGCACAGCACTGAGTCCTTTGAGGAACATCTCATTTACAAGTCAGGGTAAAGCAAGAAGGCAGAAAACACACAGAGCTATGGTTACACAGAGGGATCTTCTCAAAAGACCTTGCCCTATGAATTACATTTAAAGACAAGTTTACTTCCTCTGGCTTTCTTTAACAAGAGGTCAGATGTCTCACAGCCAGCTATAAAGAGGAGAAAGGGGACATTGCAATAAATATGTATTTTGTTTTTTTTCACAGCACATAAAAAAACAAAGCTAAGCCTTGGCCAGTTTATTTGAATGGATCCTGATCTTCTTTACAAGGATCTGAAGACGCTTTTCTACCGCAGGGTTCTAAGAATGGTTCTATAAATGGTAAGGAACAGTTAGGGTTATATTTCCACTTGAACTTGGTTTGGCACGGCTTGATTACAAACTGTTCTTGCTCAAGAATTCTCAGCATTCTCAAGAATTTCTCAGGTCACTAACTGTGCTGAATCGTACTGGCAGAATGCGTGTTTTGAAGTTGCTACTCAGGATTGGTCTCTTGTCTGTTGCCTGGCTACCAGTTTCTCTGGTAGCTGGCTAAGCATGCTATTAGAACGAATGATACAATTTGTGTCCTTTTTATTATTTAGCCAATTAAAGATCAGGTAAAAATAGTCCTAAAAAGGAGATGTATCTCATTGTTCTCCATGGTCACTATTCACGTCTTAAATATACATCTGATATATTTACAAAATATGTCACTTTCTCTTCACTTAAACTGTCTCTAAACTTTTGCATTACCAAGGCAACGAATGACGTATTGCAATGGTTAAGCAACAAGAACAGTTTGGCCTGATGGTAGAAAAGTGACTTAAGTTATTGTATCACCATGTCGCCAGGGATCAAAATTATCAGGCTTGGAATTTGTTATTCCAGTACAACATTTAAATTTCCTTAAAACAAGATACATTTAGTTTTGTGAGGTTTAAAACCAGAAAAAACAAATATATCAAATTGCCATTAGTAAAAGAAAATTAAACTTAATAAACTTATTTATTTTAAATTTAGCTAGATTTCACTGAAAACTAGAATTGTCATTTTTCTATATAATTTTTTTTTCTGTTGGTAAAGATGTTTAGAATGTACTGAAAAACACAAAAAATGACTTAAAAATAGCTTAAATGACTTTTTGCAGTCTAATGACAACATTTAATTGGCATGAGTTGATGTCCATACTAAACGGCAAATACAGTATGTCTCTCCAAAGCACAAGCTAAAAGTTCTACAGGTCTTTACACTGAAGTATATAGACACTTAGATGAGCCTGCTTGCCAAGACGTCCCTCTTTGCTTTCTGGCGGCCATTCAAATAACTAAAATGTTTATTCTTTTATGTTAATAAAGATGTAATTTCCATAAAAATATCAATGCTTTGGCTAAATAACAGTGGTACGTCTTGGCTAAGTCACACAGGTTTTCTTCTGTAATCCATCAGTTGTTTTCTACGTTGAATATTTTAAGTGCATTTTTAGCTGATGATGTCGTGTTTCAAACACCTCAGGCTACTTATGAGTTAAAACATCAATCAACTACACTTGGATGTGTAGGCGATGGAGATCTTATTGATCAGACTTGCTAATATAGACGGTACACAGAGAAGTGTTTTTCCAGATGCTGAAAGCGTTTGATTGATTAAGGTCTTTGCAGAGATCTGCTTATTTATCCTGCTCCTGGTATTGGATGTGTTTAGATCTTTTCTTTATCACAGCAAATCTTAATGTCAGACTCAAAGGCTAAAGACTTGCCTCTTTCTCCATTGATGCCAATCAACATTAGTCATATATGATAGGATCATAAATCAATGCATGATTATATAAAAATAATACATATTGCTTTCATTTGATTAGGTTATATTAAGTTATATTTAGTTAGTTCTGGTCCCCCCTGCATTACAAGAGTGCTGATACAGTACTTGGATGGTTTACTGTTTTGTATCACTCTACTCTATTACAGTAACCGTTAAAAAACTATGACACAGTTATCGATTTCCTTAACAGACTTGTCACAGCAGACACAAGAAATGACACACGCTCAGTCTCTCTCTCGTCTGTCACTCTCGCTCATACACATTCGCCTGCTTGTTACTCCACTATCTTCTCAGGAACGTATATAGAATTATATTTTTAAATCTGTCTGTTGTCCGTCACATCACAGCTCAGGGTTAGTCAATAATGAAACAGTGCACATTAGCCATCCAGTGTTTTCATGACATTAATTTTCTTAGTTCTTTAGTGTGATTTGGAGATCTAATGGAGATCTCCTCATTTTAATTTGCGCTCAAGAAACCAGCCTTTTCAGCATACACATGATTTATGACTTAGAAGTAGTACTAACATTTCATTAAGTCACTGTCTTTATTAAAGATATTTATTGACATTACTATGAGCATTCCCAGACAAAACACTTGGTAAACAGGATTGATGCCAAATTAAAGCTGCTTCAACCAAGTCTCTTCATTTAAGATCTTGAATCTCTCCCGTTCTATTGATCAATCCATTCTATTGTCTTTCTGTAGGGATCTATTAAAGAAATTCACCTGAAGACCTCTAGTTCAGATTGATTTTTGCACAAAATGACACTTTGATGGGCTCTAATACTAGAAAAAAAGTCTAATACTGAGGCTGTGTACAATTGTGTATACAATTTCACCTAACTTGCACTTCGATTTAAAATTTGGTGTTTTTGTGATTGCGTTTATTTTTTAATTTAAATCTTAATATTTTTTGCATTACGACAATTTTTTGGGCCATTTGTTATAGTTATCATTATGATAAGGAATCTATTTTATAGCTGCTTTTAATCAAAAGAAAGAAAGTTAAGACCAACTAAGGGTTATTAAACAGAAAGAAAAACCTCTTTAATAATCCTAAAAATAGACCTAGTTATACTGTTTGGCGAAATATAGATTCTGATTTGACCAGTGAAACATGACCTGGACGTGTTTTTGACAGATTATGTGAGACTTACACTGCGAGACTGTGCATAATCGTTATAATTAAAGAAATGATTTCTGTCAGATAAGTGAGAATCTCTGTGCATCTCTGAAAAGCAGATTGGATGAGCTTCGCCGTCTTATGCCGTTTCTTAGTTAATCCATCACCTTCCACACGGGTCACTTTCAACACATCAGCTTACTGCATGACAGAGCATATACCCTTCCAGAGAGAGGGGATTAAAACAGAACGGGACCCCTTTTTGCCACAGAACTCTAAAACAAAAATGGGCTGTTCAATAAGGCTTGAACCGCACTATTTGTGGGTAATGAAGTTGGGGACGGGGGGGTTCTGCTAAAAAAGGAAATGGCAAGACCTTTCGACTCAGTGACTCTGAGGGGAATTTGATGAGGTTTGACTCAATAAAGGGTACGTGTGTTGTTTTAAACCGCTTTATATTTCTTATCCTGCTCCGGGTCCCGTGAGGCCTTCTAAATGTTATCTGATTGCTAAAGTGAAATTCTACAGTGAAATAAATCTCTGACTGAAATATCGATGGTATGCAAAACCCATCAGGTTCAGGTTGCAAAAAACAAAGAAAGAGAAAGAGGCACATTAGATAAGCAGAATCAATGGTCCAGCTTCACCCCTGGGTTAAACATGCGCTTTAAATGAGCCTGCAGTGAAAGGCGAATGATAACACCAATAGCAGATGCCCAAGCCACAACACTGTCTTTCACATAAGACCTGCTCTGTTTGTACACAGCAGTGAACTCATGCCATTAACCTTCATATCTTTGATCTTTCTGCAGGTTAAAACTGTGCTGGGAAACAGCTGACACATTTTTAAAGGTGATGTGTAAAATGCACCATTTTTCTGGACTCTCAACGAGAAGCTCCACGACCAACTCAGATATCTGTTCATTAAAAAGTCATGCGCTCAAGGTCAGAGTTAAAACGAGATTATTGCATTGACTAATCCATGCATATGGAATCGTATTAACCTTTGCATAAGTCTGACGTTCTGTTCTGAGTCTGTTGAGATTAAATGTGCTGGCCAACGTTTATCGCTGAGACCCACGTGTAACACATACAGTAAGAGTTAAAGACTTAAAGTCAAGGTCCATCATAAGTTCAATTAAAATGATAAATGTAACTTTTGTTATCTTTTCAGTTAAAAAAATGTTTTGTTTCATGCTCGGTTGCCAAAGTGAGCAAATGCCAGTTGAAGCAGAGAGCACAAAGACATTGCTTTAGTAAACTGACCAATCAGAATAGATATTTGAATGATGCACCATGACATCATTTGCTGCTATCCAAAACGTAGCTGAAAAATGTTGCTATGTTGATTTACTACTTTTACAACTTTCAGAGTTGGTGATCGAAGAATATGACATGCCTTTTTTCATCAAGACTGTTTGAAGACATCATACAGTATTAGTATGGGAACAGAATTGTTTTTGTCAGATGTTTGCTCAATATTGCTTTACATACCAGCCTTCCAGGAAAATTCTTTCATGGACGGCCATTGATTAAACACCATTAAATAAGTCCCTTCTTTTCACTTATCAAAGAACACACACAGCTGCTCTATATGTGTCATAATACACACTAAATGCTTTCATGTTGGAAAAAAAGATTGTTATCCATCATACACTTTATCGCAGTTGGCACAGTAAAGATGAAAGCAGGGCAGGACATTCTATCTATGAATAACCATAAAGCTGTTTGAGAAATACTGAGGAGTGGTAGATGGAGAGGGGGGTTAAGGATTAATGGACTCCCCCCGACCCACATACAGTATCAGCAGAAATATCTTGTCAGCAGATGTCTGGGGGGGGCCACTGGGACATACAACATGAAATGAGATTGTGGGGCGGGTTTCCTGTCAAAATGAAGGCGCAAACACTTCAGAATTAATATTTTATAACGCAGGGCAGGGAATCAGGTGCTTAAAAACAAAAACTCCCAAGTTCCAAACTCCAAAGAATGCAGCACAAATTGTCAGTCGGCATAAAAAGAGACAAATTGAGAATCAAAACAGACAGACACACACATGCAAACGTACTAAAATTGATGTGGTATAACTTCATTTCCTGTCCTTTGCCACTATTACCTGGAGTAGTGCAATATCAGCTTATTATGGAAAACGTCTATACAGCAAAAACAAAAAAAACTGCCACAGTTTGGTCGACACATTTTTGGAACTTGCGACGGTTGACGACTATTTCAGGTTTTCTGGTTTGATGATAGGTCTCGTGAGGATAGAGTTAGCTCGTAATGGCTGGGCTGGGTTGTTTTACCTGACCCTAGTCGTTTTGAGGTCAGTGGTTATGAGACCTGCATAAAGAGAGCTTTCCTCTGGGGTTAACAGTCATAGACTGACTCAGGATCTGTGGAGCTCAGGGTGCTGCTGACTTGCTTACTATAGCGGCTAATGACTGTGATGCACTCTAGTTATGTAACGTGACCTTTGTCTTCTCACATAAGCTAATAACTATAGAATCTGTAAGATTATCATAAAAACACACTTGAACTCATAAACTATCCAAAGCTGTATATATCCCTACATTATGCTATTATTTATAATATCTTTTTTGGTTAAACAATAATTTATTAAAATGTAAAAACTGACTACCATACCCAATATTTTTCTTTGTGCTGTGTATTTTGTGCTTATTAGCATATTATTTCTTTGACTTAGCAACCTGCTAACATCAGACTTCACTGGAATTAACTGCAAATCGAGTCTCTCGTGTGCTTCATGCTACTGTGTAATCTTTTGTCCAATAACATTTATTTGGGTTCAGATGTAAAGGTGTCAAGACAACAGAGACAACAGAGAGTAAGGCATCTTTCAAACTAGGTTTTATAAAGTACGTCATATCCAGTCTCATTTAAAAGCACTGCAATCATTATCAAACTTTATCTTTGGAGAAAGCAAATTGTGAATTCTCCAGGCCACAGTAATGAGATTCAACATTACCGCCTGTGGTCTGGTCAGAGTACAGCTAGGGGTAATTTAGGCTTGTGGCGGTCTGCGCTGACCCAGTCCTCGCCAGAATCCATACACAGAACAGCAAATTAAATTCCACATTTTGTGGTTCATGTAAATGAATGAAAAACTAGGTGACAGAGAAACAGGAATTGAGAGAGAGGGAGCGAGAGAGGTCGGAACAGACAGAGGCAGAGAGATAGTGAGAGATACAAGTTATGTTCTAAAATGATTGCAGTATTAAGAGCTTAATGGGCCCTGTAGATTTCAAACACTCAAGGGTCAGTTTTAGTTTTGACGTTTCAATCGCCCTAACACGTCAGTTTTTCTCTCCTCAAACGCATTAGGGCCGTTTCCTAAATCTGGTGTGAGCTGAACCCCCTTTTAATTAAAATAACAGACAGACTGCACCGTCTGAGTCAAATGTGGGACTTTTAGGCTATTAACGTTAGTTCCATTGGTTAAGTGAGACCTTGGGAACCAAAGGAGATGCTAAGCAACACAAGAAGAATACAATTATCTTTGGTTTAAAGTGGAGTCAAAACAGTTTAGGAAATAAATAAATAAATAAATAAATAAATAAAATAGCGTAACTTAAAGGTTTTGGTTTTTTACTCTTTTATGAATGTTTCAGATGTATTTTCACACCATCAGACCAAACGTTTGTTTTTTAAAGAGTAATTTTCTTGTCTTTTTGAAACAGACTGAAGATCTTGGCAGGGCGATGACATATCTGCTGCTGGACACACATCAACATGCAAATTAGAGCATCATTTCCAGCCACTGTCATGTAAATCAGAGGCTGTGTCTCCATCACAGACTCCCTGCTGCTGCAGTCTGCCTTTAATGTTAACAAAGTTGGAGAAAGAAGCAAAAAACAGATTAAGGGGGAGAGAAAGAAAGCGACTGATAGGGAGGGTGAAAGTATATTTAATGTTCCTGTGCTTTAACAGTGTAAAGCGTTTTTTTCCCAATACCAGTAAAGCTATTTAAATCTTGAGTCAGAAAAACAAATCGGGTTGAACTTGTGAATTCAGATGGATTAGAACTCGGGTCCAATCACAGGGTGAGCACATCACTGGGCTCACCAACAATATGGGCTCTGTGATAAAGAATAAAACACCCTTGTGTTAAACACAAGGTTTCCTAATGCATGTATTTAAACATGGATGCTTTAAGATAAGACTTCAGATGTTTATAGTGGGGGCCACACTAAAATTCATGGATTCAAAATCCAATTAACATACTGTAACCCTGGAAAAACACATTTTTAAGATTTCGAAAATCACACATTTGAAAGCATAGCTCTCTGCCCAACACAAAAAGGGTAATTCTCAATTACTGGGCATTTCCAAACCACAATAGACGTTTTTCATACATCCAATCAAAAAAGGATGGAAGCCTGTCTCCCAATTACTAGGCATTTCCAAACTGGGTTAAGGATTTTTTAACCATCCAAATGGAAAAAGGTAGTGGGAATTGCCCATTTGATTTGAGCAAATCTGGTAAAGAGACTGAAAAGCTTGCAGTAATTGTGCTCTCCACAGACCAGAAGCGTTTCTCAGTCTTCACATTCCAAAATATATTCCATACAAAATATTTATGTTTCTACACTTTTTTCCAGCTCATTAATCACACAATCAGTGACATTAAACATGTTAACCACTGTGTACAAAAGGTCAGATTCTGCACTTCCATTGCAGAACACAAGATGCTCTTTAGAACGTTCTCAAATCGTGCTTGGATAACATCCAGTTTCATTAGTTTTTGCAAAACTTGTGGAGTTCATGCCAGCTTCAGTGTATCCAGCAATAAAAGCAAAATCAGGACAAAACAAATGCGGAGAGATTGACAAATTCATATTAATTTCTTCACATACTTCTCTTTTCATTTAATTTATTATTGTGTTAATTTGTAATGAGAAAAGTTGTATTAAACCTATGCTATATCCAAAACAGAAGCGTTTTCCATATAGGTATGATTCTACAGTATTTTTATGAACTGTAAATACTGATACCGACTTTTGTCTTGGTTAACCCCGAGTGGCAGTTTCCCATATGAGCAGTGCTTTAAAATACAAACATTAGCCTGCCGGAAATCAATAGAAAAGCAGCCATCAACTGACCCATGAGGCAGAAGCCACAAAATATCAGTAGCAGAATGATTATACTCCAGAATGTAATATTTTATGTTTGCGCAGTCCTAAGATTTGGCCAGCGGTAGCCTTGAGACTAAACAGAACTGTAATCAATAAGATCATCAAACAGTTGGTCTACATCTGAGCCTGCCTTTTATATCTGACAGTCTGCGGTCTTATATTTCACGAGAAAAAGGGAGATAAAAAATTCCCGGCTACTGCTGTACTGTGGAGAGCAGAAGCGTGTCTGTGAAGAAGCTGAATGACACTAGAAGCAAAAGAGATGTGAGTGTGTGGCCAACACTGACTGACTCCTGTGTTTTCATGTACGACTCTCTTATTCGCTTACTGAAAGTAAGTAACACTGCTTATAAAGTTACGGCGAACCTTGTGTGGGCGTCGATTCCCGAGGATTATGGGTAAAGAACATAGTGGCAAAGGTTCACTTCCTTTAGCACGCTGTTGCCGTGGTGATGGATCCCGGTGCCCTTTGGAGAGAATCAAAGGTATAAACAAAGTGATATTGCGAAATGTCACAATGACAGTTATGTAATAAATCAATGCTGTTCGTGTCTATTTGCTCATGATCTTGCTCTGCCCTCCTTTGTATTTGTACCCGTACCCATAAGTCTCAGCTTTTGGCTTAAGTTATAATTGATCATTAAACTAAAGACAACACTGAGACTGTCATTATTTCACACCGTATGCTTTCAAATGAGGATCTTGTGGATAGCTCAGATCCTTAATATAATATTTATCCACTATGAGACAGGTATAAAAACTTCCAGAGAGATTCATGAGGTTCTTATGATAAATTGCTCCCTCCCTCGCAATTGTCGGCTTAATTTCACTCATTAACAACATTTGCCATTTTCCCCACTTTGATCGATTGCTTCTAAAAATGCAAAAAATAAATATTAATTGCCATGTGTAAAGTAATGCTTGTGAATGAATGTGTCATAATCAGTCTGCTCTGATTGGCCGTTTTTATTGTAACGGCAACTGGGTAAGTCATGTTGTGTGAAATGTCTAAACAGCTATTTAGCTAGTTTCAGATGGACAAATTTAGACCACATTACTTCTGTTTTCACTAATACCTTTCTTATAGCATTTGTTTGAGGTCAACTTGAACTGACAACCCATGAGAATCATTTAATTGGCTATTGGTTAACATTATATTCCCTACCTGTCAAGATGACATCAGCTTTTTTCATTTGAAATATAAACAATGATAAATTATGCACACCAAAAACAGCACAGGATTGAATAATAATAATGTAAAAGAGACCCGTTTTTATTTTAGGTTAACTGTAAATGAGTCTCTACTATACAAATGGAGTGGCACAAAAAAATGAATGCAAGATGAATGCATGCTAAAGGTCTAACTTCGTGGGCACACAAACCCGTGCACAAGGGTTCTAAATTTGAGTGGCGAGATCAAACGGCTCATTGTAGTGAGTCCTAAAGGCTTTGATGTGCAGCTCAGTCCTTGGATGAGAAAACCAATCGCTGCATGTTGATTACTTTGGTGGAGTCACCCATGTATGCATATGATTTAATGGGGCTACATTTCGAAGATGAAAGGGATTCGGAAAAGGCCTAATGTAGAACGCTCTACCTTAATACACATCCGCGGGGGGCTTTCGGCTCAAACGTGACTTACAAAAACACCCGATGCTGTGATTGATTTGGATCAATCCCGCTCCTGAAAAGCTGGAGTCCAGTCAATCGATGGCACAATTAATTACAACTTGATGTGTTTGAAATCAATGCTTTCAAATGCCAGACATGTGTTCACAGCTGGTTTTTCAGTAAAAGCAGAGAAATGTAAGTACATACCATGCAGGGTAATTTTCGTGAACAAAAACACCATCTTTTAATTAGGCCGTCGACCTTCAGGTGACGAAAGCCTCATGATCAATGATATAACCATTGTTGCTGGGGGTCACAAAAATAGTAAGTAGTTATTTGGCACTTTTTTAAAGTAGTTTAGAACAGGTTTAAAGGAGTAAATAACAGAATTGTCACTTTTAGATTACATTTAACTAGCATAACCTGCAGGGCTTCCTAAGTCAATCAGGTTCACCAGAAAGACTTTATCGACAAGCTTCACTAGCTAAGTTGACCAGTGGTGGGCCAGCATTTGACTAGAATCAAATAAACCCTGAACAACAAAAACCCAGAAATTCATGCCGATCAACGCAGATTTTTTAGCATCATAAAATCATTTCTCAGATGGCATTTTTAAACAAACAGAACAATAGCAGCTGATATTTGTTACAGCGTGAGAACAAACTTTAAAAAAGATGTTAATTGGGATGAGGGTTTAAACAGGGATTGAAACGGCAGCTCCTGCTGGAAAGGAATGCATTCTGAGATCGGCATTCAAATTAACTATACACACAAATATAATATTCATTATTCAACACCAGAGATGTCTGGGGCCCCTCCCCGCTGGCATCTCCACAGTTAAGATGCTAATATATTGTGAAATCCCAAACAAACAGATTCGCTCTTCACTCAGTTACCTGACACTGTTTGCAATAAACCAGCCTCCCTTGTAAACCAACTCACCCTTCCTCAACCCCTGATCAAAATGAAACGTGTGATTTTTTTCTGGTTAATAGCAGAGTCCCATAGCATTGCTTACCATGACTCCTTTTAATGTTTTTTTTCCTACGTTTGAGTAATTTTTTTTCTGTTTTTCCTTTTCCTGAGCTAAATATTTGCCAGTTTCTCTCTCCCCAGGCGTCAGTTCTCGGCAGGCATCACACAAGGCAGCCTTCAGTTGAACAGCCGAGCACATTCCAAACAAGCGGAATTGTTTTCCTCTTTCTCTTTTCATGAGGTTCCAAATGCTCCTTTTCTTTCTGTTGCCATCACAGGCCTTGAGGGTTTACATGGCTTGGAGGCATCAAAACACCGTCTAAATATTCACGGGCCCATGTACGACTGTGGCTTTGAAAACCAGGGACAAGCACAAAGCAAATAGGAGCCAAGCAGGGTTTAAAGCGTGATGACGGCCATATTGCAATTCGCACGCTGTTTGAAATGATTTCTACATCTCATATGATTTACTTGTTTTTCAAAGCATGTTGCTTGCTGTTTGTTATTTGGCTGTGCAGCTGAGCACTTTCTGGGAAAGTTGTGGCTCACTGATCCGTACTTTGATTTGCCAGGTATGGTGTAATGCCCGTTAGCAGGTACAATAATGTCTCAGTCAGAGGAAACAACTACTACAGACTCGCAGATATAGACTCACGCTGCGGACTTTCGCACACACGTGCTACAAAATAATGGATTTTTGATTTGACTACATTTTTCAAGGTAAGTGATTGCATGACATTGATTTATCTACATTTCAGACGTAAGACATTATGAATATATTTAGTAGTTACTTCAGGTCAATTATACTAAGTAAATCAACCTAATCGAGTTCATTCTGCTACAACGAAATGTTTCTACATTAGGTTACCAATGCTTTTAAAGTAAACTTAGCAATTTGCAAGCAATTTGCAACCATACCATTCCAACCATTTATCACATTTAATTCACCTAAATGCATTTTACAAGTAGCAACATGACCTGTTCAAAGTAGTTTTAGACTGCATTTAGACCATGTTTAGTGCAGCTTTACAAAGTCAGTATAAACACAATATTTATGTGGCTTATATTTGACAACTCTCTCAAAATAGGCAAATTTTACCATAATATGTCTCATAATGTTGTGAGGGCTGGGGCTGGTCCATACGTTCATGCCACATTATCCCCCTATTGCTTGCATTGGTCTGTGATAATTTAAATATTCAGACTTAAAAACATTAGCCTACTTTCCCCAAACAGTATTGCAACTATGACCTACATTCTTTAGTAAGGTGACAGTAGCGCAGCTGTTTTTAAAATAGTGCAGCTTCTCTTAACATTCTGTAAACTGTCAGGAATGTGATTTAGCAGTCAGGTCCTCATCTCCGAGCTATGTGCAGGGTGGCGTGTTGAACCAGCATAGAGAATGTCTCCTATGGTAAATTTCTGAGGCTGTCAAATTGTTTACTTCTTTTAAAAAAAGAATTTATTCCATATATACATTTGTTTTCAACAGGCAGCCCACAAATCAACCACAAAATGAAAGTCTTTGCGCCCTATGGTTTGTGCTTTTATTAGCTGCGTTTAGTAAATATATGTGTTCGAGTTTGCAGCGTAGCTAAATCGTTTTTTCAAAGAGAAGCTTGACTGTAATTGACAGTAGCAACTACTTTAAATTATAAGTAGCTTGTAGCGCAGCAGGCCACGGTTTCAAACTAGCTTCTCGAACGCAGCATAAACTTCCACCAACACAATAATGAGGGCTTTTTTTTTACATTAGCATCCTCTATCCTGCAAATAGTTCACAGACACACCAGAGAATCTAATCATTTTACAGAGAAACAATAATTGAATCCTGTTAGCGGGAGAGGTTGGCAAATAGCTGCTCTTAGCTGTGATTTGATTCAGATATTCGGAGTCTGGCGTGCTAAATCACGACCGCAGGAAAACAACTGTAAACAGCTTTAAAACCAGGAGAGGCGGTCAAAGTACACACAGCTGGTCCATAGAGGATGTTGAACAGACACTGACAAACCTAAAAGACAACCAATTTCAGGGCTCAGTTATAATGTGTATGGATTCAGTCAGCTTGAGTGACATACATATAGTCATCCATCACCATCTAAAATAGACCACAGTTGTTTCTTTTATACAAGTTTATCGTTGATGGATCCTGAGTTGCTCATTTTCAC
>JAZGTK010003400.1:0-27512 GCA_036877625.1 Ambastaia sidthimunki
AATATGAGCTTACCATTAATAAACATGGGTGCTATGCATGAATTAAGCATTTACAGTATGTTTTGTAAGTGTCTTGTAAGGTACTTGTTAATGAGTTAGTACTGCTTTCTAATGCATTGTAAATACTGAATTAACTACTTGATAATACATTGTAAATCAGGGGTGCCCAATACGTCGATCGCGATCTACAGGTCGTTCGCAGAGGTAAGTGTGGGTGGATTGCATGGCATTAACAAAGTAGACGTCAGCCCATCATCCGTCCTCACTAGGCATGTGACGGTATTCAGTAATGCGATAAATCGCGGTAATGATTATGCACGGTATTGTTATCACTGACACTTCAAAATACCGTGAATAATTATAGATCCAAATGTAGATTTTTAGAACGCGCATTAGCTGCTTTTTCATCAAAGTACATTGCGTGTATGTTGCGTAAAAGAGCCGAGCACAGTCTGCGCACTCTGATGTAAACAATCCCCACGTGGAGATGCGCTGCATGTGTGCTGAGCAAGAGACGCGTGCGCACTCCAATGTATCAAATCAATCATGCCATTTATTTATTTATATTTCAATGTTTGAGGTACTTTTTATTATTTAAAATAATTAAAGTTGTTTCTAGAAGGAAAACACTGAATTGGTTTATTTTTTAACGTTCTTTCCATTCAGATGAATATCGTGATAAAACCTTAATCAATTACTTGAAAATGTGCATATAAAGAATTCTTAATATATACATAAATAAATATATGTTTTGTATTTTTATAGTAGGTAGATCATTTTGACTTGGTCATTTTATTAGAAGCTCACAAGCCAAAAAAGTGGGGCACCCCTGTTGTAAATGATCTATTAACACTACTTATTCTAAAGCGTAACCGGGAAGTGTTGATCAAATTATGATTTACAACTGAGGATGTATGTTTATGCCTTTATGTCCTTGTTTTTTTTCTTGAACATTGGTTCAAGAAAACATCCAAGATGGCAGCGGCAACTCTGTGCTATTTTTTATGTCTTTTTAACGCAACTTTCTATGGCATATGGACATCGATGCAACCGGTGTTCGTGTATATCACTGCCAGACACTTATAAAGCTCAATAACATCACCACAGCCGCTCTACAAGATGATCTACTGGAGAAGCTACACGACCTCTGCGTGCTGCGGAGACCAGGCCTTCAGCTCTCGGCGTCGGCGGATGCCGGTGGCCGGGGATGTCGCAAGCGGAAAGCAGAAGCAGAAGCGCGGCAAGAGGGCGGGGTCCGAGCTAGGCTAAAAACAAACCCTAGGCGGCCTGCTATCCCGTCCATCCTGCTCTCCAATGTCTGCTCCCTGGACACTAAATTGGATTATATCCGACTCCAGCAAACTACATGGCGTGAGTTTAGAGACTGCTGCGTTTCTGTTTTCATAGAGACATGGCTCAGCGAAAGAGTTCCGGATGCCCCCATTCAGCTAGACGGGCTAACCTCATTTCGTGCTGACAGAAACACAGCTCTGTGCGGTAAGGCTCGCGGTGGTGGCTTGTGTGTTTACATCAACACGAAATGGTGCAAGAACTCGGTGCTAGTTTCTAGTTACTGCTCACCGCTGTTGGAGTTTGTGACTGTTAGATGCAGACCTTTATATTTACCACAGGAATTCACTACCGTGCTCATTTTCGGTGTTTACATTCCACCCAGCGCTAATGCAGATGATTCGCTGTGTGAACTGTATGGGGCTATTAGCGAACTGCAGATCTCTAACCCCGATGGACTGTTTATTGTTGCTGGAGATTTCAATCATGCAAATCTTAAGTCAGTGCTCCCTAAATTCCATCAGCATGTGGACTTTACAACGAGGGGGAAAAACACGCTGGATCTTGTTTACACAAACGTCCCCAGCGCGTACAGGGCAAAGACCTGCTCCCACCTCGGCTACTCAGACCACATCTCTGTTATGCTAATTCCGGCATACAGGCTGATCGTCAGATGATCGTAACCAGTTCTGAAACAGATGAAAACCTGGCCAGCAGGAGCCATCTCTGCTCTTTAGGACTGTTTTGAACACACTGACTGGCACGTGTTTAGGGAAGCAGCAACTGACGGCGACCCCTTGGAGGAACTTGGAGGAATATGCGACATCAGTGACCAGCTATATCAGCAAGTGCATTGATGGTGTCACCACTTCCAAGACCATCACCACACGCTCCAACCAGAAGCCATGGATGATTGCAGAGGTGCGTGGGCTACTGAAAACCCGAGGCTCTGCCTTCAGGGCAGGTGACATAGTGGCCCTAAGAACAGCGAGGGCCAAACTGTCCCGGGCCATCAGAGTGGCAAAGCGCACACATGCTCAGAGAATCCACAGCCACTTCACGACCAGCAGAGACACGCAGCGCATGTGGCAGGGCATCCAAACTATCACCAACTACAGGTCAACACCACCTGCCTGTGACAATGATGCCTCCCTTCCAGATGCGCTAAACGACTTCTACGCTTGGTTTGAAGCACAAAATGGTGTAATGGCGAGGAAGACCACCCCTTCCCCCATCGACCAGGTGCTGTGTCTAACCATGGATGATGTAAGGAAGACTCTGCACAGAGTTAACCTGCAAAAGGCTGCTGGACCAGACAACATTCCTGGTAGGGTGCTCAGAGGATGTGCAGACCATGTTAGCACATACAAATACCTGGGCCTCATCTTGACAATAAACTGGACTGGTCTGCCAATACTGATGCACTCTACAGGAAAGGGCAGGGAAGGCTCTATTTCCTGAGGAGACTGGGGTCCTTCAATATCTGCAGCAAACTGCTACTGATGTTTTATCAGTCTGTCATGGCCAGCGTCCTTTTCTATGCTGTAGTATGCTGGAGTGGCAACACCAGGAAGAGGGATGCTGGTCGACTGGACAGGCTGGTGAGGAAGGCTGGCTCTGTGGTGGGCACTGAGTTGGAATCACTGACATCAGTAGCAGATAAGAGGACCCTGAACAGGCTGCTATCAATTTTGGACAATGACTGCCACCCTCTCCACCACACATTCTCCAAACAGAAGAGCATGTTCAGCAGCAGGCTACTGTCTCTGACATGCTCAATGGACAGGCTACGGAGGTCCTTTGTCCCGAGGGCCATTCACCTTTTCAATGCCACACAGAAGGGAAGGGGTGTGTTGGACTTGTGTGCTTGAGTTTACACACTACCCCCACGTCATGCCTACACCTGGTCTGCCCCCACATCTGACCTTTTTGACTTTTGACCTTTTGTTTATGCTTACACCTGGACTGCCTTCACTACACACCAACACCCCCCGTGCCCCCCTTGTTTGGACTGTTGGTCTCTGTTGGCCTAGACCATCTATGCCTTAATTTATTTTATTTTACTATCTACCTTTGTTGCCTTAGATTTAGGAGTTTTGTTGCCTTAGTTTTTTTTGGAGTTCTGTGTGTGTCTTGTGAATATTGTCATGGATGCTAAAGGATGCCTGAATTTCCTACGGGATAAATAAAGTATCTCTCTCTCTCTCTTCTGAAACGCTGGTCCATAGATTTGCATTACAGTCTCTATTATTTAATTGCATAGAACAAGCGCTACCTATACATCACTGCAGTTTTGGTTCCTTGCCACTGTCGCCCTGTTGGTTACTGGGAGACTGCTGACATGTACATAGCTTAGGATTCTGTAATCATTCAATCAATGTAATCATCCTCACATATTATATTACTTGTATGTATTTTGTTTTGTGTGTATTTTATGGTGTTATTGCAAATCCTTCATATTCTTGTCCAATAAGAATTGCACAAAATATTTGCAATAATACCATATATTGTGTAGAAAGTCTGAATTTTCATTTTTTTCCAATTTGTTTATTGATTTCTAAATTTATCTTAGTTTGTGTAAAGCTGCTTTGAAGCAATGTAACATTGTAAAAAGCGCTATATAAATAAAACTGAATTGATGTAGGGACTGAGACCCGGGAGCACTTGCTGAATCAATTTGCGGAGTTTATTGACAAATCCAATACACGATGCAAAGACAGTAACGAGAAAACAGGCAAAGGTCAGGGCAGGCTGCAAACAGGCAAAACGGTAAAACAGGCAGTGATCAGGGCAGGCAGCAAACAATAAGAATAGTCACGCAGGCAGAGATCAAAACACAGTTCAGGCAGGATAAGGCAAACAAACCAAACAGGGGTAATTCAAAGAATGTAAAGCAGGTAACAGGCAGATCATACACAGGATATCAGACAAGAGTAAATGCTCGGTATGCAGACTGAATAGCTGGCAATACTTTGCAATGAAGTGGAGCATGGTGGAGCTAGGAAATGAGCAGGGAACAGGACGCAGAGGGAGCAAAGAGTCAATACTCCGGAGAGGGCTTCCTCTGCTGGCCTGGTGGAACAGGGCGTGTCGTTACAATTGAATTATTTTCTTTTTAGTAACCTAAACTACCAGAAACAGTGTAAAGCATTATGGGAAAGCAGCTTCAACCTAAGCAAAGTCTGCAAAAAACTGCCTTGGTATAACGTAAATTAACTGCAATAACTGCATTGAACTTGTTGGATTAAACAGATTGTTGTTGGCTGAACTTGTGATTAGTTATTAAACCTAGAAAGTTAAACTTGAGGGAACTGCAGGATCACATACTTTTGATTCCACCATGTACCACAGCAAGAATAAATGATATGGATTACAATCCTAATATTTTGATTTTCACTGAAGCATATTGTCATGATAATATTTTTAAGGTTTCTGTCACTTTCTATTTGTATTGATTACTGTGGTTCAAGTGTTCAATGTTGAGGGCAAAGTACATGGTCTTGTTAAACCTAAGTGGAAATGAATAGAATGTTAGTCTCTTAATAACAGATTTATAAGAACTGTTATTTTATGTTTTTGTAATAGAGCTTATATTGCTGTTGTCATGGAGTTAATTTTCATTGTTATGCTGATGATACCCAGCTGTATATTTCTTCAAGGCCAAACGAGACAAATAATTTTATCAAAAAATCAGAATTTATAGTAGATATTAAAAGCTGGATGACTAACAATTTTCTATTATTAAACTTAGACAAAACAGAAGTTTTAGTTATTGCACCAAAATCTTCCACACAAAACAACCTAGAATACTGTTTTAGCATTGATGGATGCTCTATAAAGCCTGCTTCATCAGCTAAAGTCTGGGTGTCCTTTTCGATAGTAATCTGTCTTTTGAAAACCACATTTCCCATATCTGTAAAACTGTAAAACTTTTTTCACCTTAAAAATATATTAAAACATGCTCTCTCTGTCAAACACAGAACAATTAATTCATGCATTCATGACATCAATACTTGATTATTGCAATGCCTTATTAGGTGGCTGTCCTGCAGGTTTAATTAAAAAACTCCAAATATTCCAAAATGCAGCAGCCAGAGTCCCTACGAGCACATACATGTATAATCACATTAGCCCACAAAATAGTTCACAAAACCAAAAACTTCAGAGGTTTTTGTTTTAGGCATACGTTTAGACGTTTTACTGTGAACAAGACAGAATATATGGAAGAAATGAAATCAAAATTGAAATTTTGTGAAAAAGTGAAAGTGCCATGTTTTTGTCAGATATAACAGAAATGTGACCTCTGCATTTAACCCATCACTGGTGAGGAGTGAACACACTGCAAGTGCCTTGCTCAAGGGCACTTCAGTTGCTACCTGCCGGCACTGGACTTGAACCAGCAACCCACTGCTTGCAAGCCCGACTAACTAACCAGTAGACCACAACTGCCCCCTAAACTTAAAGATTTAAGCATCTTTAACCAGATAATGCCTAGTCATTAAAAACTTAAATTTTAATAACATTAATTAACATTATTTATCTTATAATATTAAAAATGTGTAATAATACCATGTATTCTGTGTTATACATGTTTAATAATTTTTCTGTTTTGTTTTTATTTTTATTGTATGTAAAGTTGCTTAAAGCAATGCAACAAAATGACGCTATATAAATTAAATTGAATTGTGACTGTGCATTAAACAAGATATGTGTTGAAAAAACGTAGAAACAAAGTAACATTTTAGTATTTACAGTTACCATTACACTATTTAAAACACTCTAAATGTTGCTTTAATTTATACTCAACAAAGTTGAAAAATATTTCAGCTTTCAGTGAGTTATGTTTTGTTGAACAATCACTGTATGTTTTAAAGCATTGGTTGATTTACACTGTTTAAGATCTGACCAGATCTCTGACTTCTCAGATAAGACAAATTTCATGGCAAAGACCAAGAGCTGCAAATTCTAAAAAAAATCAGTATCATTAATGAACAAATTACTTATCTGAAAACCAACAATTTTGCTTATAGCTTTAGACTTATAACTTTGTGTATATATTATCCTGAGATACAAAAGCATTAATGGATAAATAGTATAATAATATATGTAACCAAACTTGCTTAAGTAAAATCTAACACAACACAACTTAATTTGGGAATAAATTAAGATCAAAATAAAATAAAAAATAAACTTTTTCAGAAGACTAAGAAGATAGATCTCACTGCTTTGCAGAAAATCCACGTGGCATTTAGCAGAAAACAATGCTATTTGCACTTTGAATTTTAAGAAATCAGAGGAAAAATAATTTTGCCTTTAGACTTTAATTTACGAGTGAAAAGTTACGAACATAAGCATGAGTAACTTTGTGAACTATTGGTGGCGCTGCAGGGTTTGAGGTAAAGACTTCAAATTGACTATGGTAACATTTCAGGCTGTCCTCTGTGTGCCAAATTTCATAATGTGTCGCTCTGTATGCTGCCAAAAAATAATAAGAAGAATTATAGCCTTCGCTTGACCCCTAATAACAAATATAAACGTGCTATAGGCTTCGTATACATCATATACCGTTTACGCGGAGTGTTTACAGCGAATTGTATTTGGCAACCCAGAGGGAGGAGATTAAAGAAGCCACACGCACTGATAACTGTAGACATTGGTCAGGCTCTTCAACTGTTATTGAGAGGCAACCATTAGATAGAAGAGGAGCTGACAAGCTGTTATGGGCAGAGATGAGATGACGCGGAGGAAGTGAACGGCAAAGAAAGAAGCGAAAGCGCGATGTTGACGCGTCCTAAATTTACTCGCGTGACTCAGTAACCGTTTGTTTTAAACAAGCATTAGCGGGGAAAATAGCGAAGTTAACATGGCTTCTAGATCGGGTTTCCCCCTCAATCCCAGCACCCCAATAAACCCCAACATGAACCCCATGAACCCGGGTCACAGCAGCGCTATGAGAATGAACTCGCCCTACAGAGGGATGGCCGGCACCCCTAACCAGTACCACCAAGTAAGTGTCAAAACTTTATTCGTTTTGTGAACAGTTTCAGTTCAGTCCTCCATACTGTCTTTATTTAGGAAGTGTCATTGCTTAACCAGCAATGACGATTTAACATCAGCTTTGGCTGTTGAAACTATTGAATTCTAATCCACAGTGGTGTTTCTTCACAATAACTACTAAAATGTGGCTCTAAAATGTTTCTGGAGACTTTGAGTTGACTGTACAAGGACGCCTGCGAAGACAGACGTCCACTTCCGCATTTAAGTGCCATGCTGAAGAATACGCGCTTTTTTTTTTTTAGAATATTACACCCCAATACTAGTTAAAACCTGTTTTTTTTGTATAAAGAAATTACCATGTTACTTTTAATAGATCCAGGTAAAATGATATTCTTTGAAGTACCTTGTAAATACAACAGTATAAAGTATTCATTCAGTATTTTGTGTCATGATAAGACACCACCAGTCAACCACTCATTTTTATTATTACTGTTTTCCAATTTTCAGACTAACGCACATCTTGCATAATGCATAATATCATGTCTAATATGTATTTTACATTTTTTCTTGTTTTCTTTATTTCTATTTCCTTATTTTTGTGAGGGGTTTTGAGAGCCTTTTTTAGTGTTGGTGTCCTACAAGTGGTCACACCTTTTATAAACTGACAAGGTTACCATTTTCATAAGAATGTAAAAGCAGTATAGCTAACTGAGTATGTCAAAAGCTGTAGCAGTCTGCTATTGCAGGATGTCAGGTGGAGTAATATTGTAAATGTTTGTACCAATAGCGCCCAGGTATGCCACCCAGCCGAGGAATGCCAATGGGAGGCATGGGGTCTATGGGGTCCCCCATTCCTGGTCCATCTTATAGTGGAGCCATGCCAATGCGGCCTGGGATGCCTCAATCTCCGATGGACCCCACTCGGAAAAGACTCCTTCAGCAACAACAGCCTGGTGGTCTTTTAGGCCCCAGAAGGGGGTCAGTACATGTAATAGTAATTGTTATTACAATTATGAGTCTTATGAGCAGGGGTGGGTTAATTATTTTTGGGGTCCAAGAAAAATTTAGCCTTATGATAATTGTGTGTTCATAACTGTCTGTGTTGGCCAGACCGTATACTAGTGTTTCTTCATAGAGCATATGATTCAGGAAAGTCTATAAGAATAATTTTGTGGTGTATGGTTTAAATCTCAATACTGTAAACTCTGTAATTGAAATAATATTCTAACATATGTGCACATGTTCGTTGAACAACTGCTTGGCATTTTCAGAGTTAAGCGGCGTAAAATGGCAGATAAAGTTCTCCCACAGAGGGTGAGTTTAGTGATAATACAATAAGTCTGTTAGTGTCATGTTGAAGTTCTGAGTTTCTCGTGGCTTTGCTATTCTACAGATCAGGGATCTGGTCCCAGAGTCTCAGGCTTACATGGACCTCCTAGCCTTTGAGAGAAAGCTGGACCAGACCATTGCTCGCAAACGCATGGAGATACAGGAGGCCATCAAAAAGCCTATCACGGTATGGCTCTTTATGCAGGTAGACATGCTGGATTAGAATAGCATGTAAACCATTTAGAGCACATGGTACCTATTAGCAACCTTATAGCGATGCCCTGGCAACAATCCAAAACCCCCATGATTATGATGACACCCTTTTCCTTTTATTTTAAATGTAAAAAGCAAGTTATAGTAACTCTGTCTCCATTTTATGTTCTACGCGTCCAGCAAAAACGAAAACTGAGGATCTACATTTCTAATACCTACACACCTGCCAAGCCGGAGGGGGAGGAGGCTGAAAAAGTGGCATCATGGGAACTCAGAGTGGAGGGCAAACTCCTAGAGGATGTAAGTAATGTGTTTGCTTGTGTGTGCATGTGAAACAGGCTGAGGGCCCATGGAGAATTTCATTTACCATTTCATGACAAGCTGATACAACACAACTCTGCCTTCACACTACTGTCTTTTTTTTGGCAGTCTTGAGTCCCTCTTGTCCACACTAGCTCATGTCCTCAGCTCACTCCTTCAAACCAGATGTGCTTTAAGCTTTTCCACGTTCCCTCGCTTTAAGGTTTTGGCAGACTCTTTCAGGACAAGGAATTAAAACTTTGGCCCGTATCGTGAAATGAGTCCAGAAAAGTTTATGCATGTGTTCACCAGCCTCTGGCAGTCCTGCTGCCACATGATAAAAGGAAACCTTTCTTGTTGTTTTTCTGCCCTGACGATTATAAGTCGTGTGGTATGGCATGGGAGGGAGGGGGAAGAGTTGCGCAATGAGTCAGATTGAGCACAGCTTCTAAAAAATCTCCCCGATGTGGTCAGCTCCAAACAATGCAGAATCAATGGCACGAAAGCATTGGAAAAAAGATTCACATGTGTTCTCTCTTCCCTTTAGCCTAATGCCTTCTCTGTTCTTCCATCCTCAGCCTGGGAAACAGAAAAGAAAGTTTTCATCCTTCTTTAAAAGCTTGGTCATTGAACTGGACAAAGAACTTTATGGTCCAGACAATCACCTGGTTGAGGTATGACGTTCTCAAAACAGTATTAATTGACACTAATGACAATGTTCTTTACAATAGAGCAGTAGCTTTGACCTTATTTCCTTTAATTACAACACCTTTCTGGTCTTATTGTGAATTATTTATCAGTGCATGTTATTCTAAAGAAAAACATTTTTGTCTTCGTAATGTTTTACATAAATGCATTAACTTTCTCTGCCACAAGCAATTTTAACACAGGCATTTAATGGTAACTATATTGCCCCCTTCAGTACTAAACTTTATTATCACCAGACCAACATGAGTACATGCTGAGTATGCACAATAGGACTGTATTTTGGCCAATGTCTAAAACTCTCAAACATGCACAAAAGCAAAGCCTTATAATGAATGCATCACATTTTGGAAGTAAAATATGTTGTGAAATGCTTTTTCTCATGTTGACTTTTAATTTTATGGTGTTTTCTATGTGACAGTGGCACAGAATGCCCACAACTCAGGAGACGGATGGCTTTCAGGTGAAGAGACCTGGAGATGTAAATGTGAAATGCACTCTCCTCCTTATGCTGGATCACCAGGTATGACATACACATGTAAATAACTCTTTTTATCACACTGCATAACTGCCCTCTGTTCAGACACCCTGAAATATTTACATTTAACAGTTTATTTATTTATTTTCAAAAATATTAGTGTATTGTTGTAAAATGATCATTAATAATATTTAGAATAGAACAAAATATTTAGAACTTTAGAATAAAATATTATCTAATATAACTGTATAGAAAAACTTTCATTCATAATTGTCTGTTTTGGAAAAATTTTTGCAAAATAGGGGTGCGTTACTATTACCTTTTTTAATAATAGTTTTGATTATATTAATTAGGAAGGCACAATACAATTTTTTAAGGCCAACAACACATACCAATTTTTTTCTTTTTTGTACTCTACTATTAAAGTACTACACAATTAATCTAGTAATTTTAGGAAACTCAAAATAACTCGAGAGACATTATCATGAGTATATTTTTTTATCTTCATGTTGCAAAGTTGTCCAAGCTCAAACAAATTTCATTCTGCTACCAAACTAAGGGCATAATCAAAATAATATTAATAACAAAAATAATGTTTTTTTTTTTTTTAAATCTACCTCAAATTTATCAAAAAGTTTAAAACACAGTTGACATTTTTTCTACCTGTGTCTGTGCACTGAAAGCTGTTGTCGGTTACGTCACAAGAGGTTGTCAGTGTCTAAGCCATTTTTCAAGTACATGTTTGTGAGCTCAGTATCGGGCCGATACTGATATCACTGCATCCATAATATTAATGCATAGCTTTAAGGATGTGATGGACTGTCATCTTAACCTGCTCTCCTCCAGCCTCCACAGTATAAACTGGACCCTCGTCTGGCTCGACTCTTAGGTGTCCACACTCAGACCAGAGCTAGTATCATGCAGGCCCTGTGGCTCTACATCAAAAACAACAAGCTGCAGGACTGCCATGAGAAGGAGTACATTAACTGCAACCGATACTTTAGACAGGTAACCAGAACGCTCACCTCCAAACTTAATCATGTCTCATACTTAACTCTTAAAGTTCACTTTAAAGTGTCTTTTTCCAAAATACATAAGGCTTCTCCCATCCCATCTTAATATGCAGAGGCAACTAAAAGAATTAATAAAGTTAACATAAGATTAAAAACCACTGTGGGTCTTCCAAAACATTGCTGCCTATTTAAGAAACCAATATACGTGGATAAAGAAATACCAAGTTTGGGAAGGTAATATTTGCTGATCTGATTAATGGAAAATGGGGGGAATATTTGAGGAAACATTTGAAAATCGCATTTTTGCTGTTTATGTTGCGTTTTGTGGTTTAGAAATTAAACACTTCAGACCGCTTTGCTTAAAATGATTTGTATTCAGGTATGATATACAAACTATATAACCTCTGTTTTAAACTTTTAGGCAAGGCGGTTTTGTCCAACTTTTAAAGTTTTTTTTTTGACAAACTTTTCTAGTTCTGATTGTTTTGTTTCTGTGTTTTTTCCCCACAATGCATTTTCTTAGTTGTTTTGTTTGATTCCCATGTGGTTTCTGTGCTGTAACCACTTTTGTTTATATTTGTTTTAGGTTTTCATTGCTCTTTGTGTTGGTTTCCTACTTATCAAGCTCTGTCAAGCCACCTTGACTCCTAGAAACTCGCTATAGAAAAATGATTACCCTTTAAATATTCCACAATCAGTGACTTTTTGTGTATAATTAAAAGCATGGTAATCACACTGATGGTGATTCTTGCTAAATTGTATCTTTAGCACACAGGAAGACAGTTGTAATTGCTAATATTTTGAACTTGAAAAAGATACAATGAGCAAAAAAAATCCTTTGAATTAAATTGAAGGAGCAACTTAAGGTGTATTCAGAGGGCTAGGCTCTGTGATTTAGACCGGTAAGCAGCTGCTTAGAACACATTGTAGCAGGGAGTTTTTCACAGACCTGTATTTGATTTACTTTGATGTCAGATGGTTGGCTTTGATGCTGAGCGGAGGTTAAAATGCTTTGATTAAGAACTTATAGATGATACATTGAGCTGTGTGACTGAACTGCTGTAATCCTGCAGATTTTTGGCTGTCCCAGGATGAGGTTCTCTGATATCCCCATGAAGCTTGCTGGCCTCCTTCAGCACCCTGATCCCATTGTCATCAATCACATCATCAGGTGTGTGTGTATGTGATTCTTGTTCACTGCTCAACGGTTGCTTTATGAGCTCTTTTAAAAGAATAGCTAACGGTTTACATCAGTTTTTATTTTATCAGAAAATGGTATACATTTTATCAGTATTTGCATTTTCTGTTATTCAGACCCATAACTTTGACATTGCTTGATTTGATCTTGAACAAAAACTGCTTCATTTTTGGTATCTGTTAGTGTGGATCCCAATGATCAGAAGAAGACGGCATGCTTTGACATTGATGTTGAGGTGGATGACCCGTTGAAAGCTCAGATGACCAGCTTCCTGTCATCTACAACCAATCAGCAGGAGATTGCTGCCCTGGAGATGAAGGTGCATGTGCAATGATAAAAGTGACATCTGATCTATGTTTTCCTCATGAAATTATAAAAAAAAGAACTATGATTAAAGCAGACTGTTACATTCTCAGATCCACGAGACCATTGAATCTATCAACCAGCTAAAGACCCAGAGAGACTTCATGCTTAGCTTCAGCAACAACCCACAGGACTTCATCCAGGACTGGCTGAAGTCACAGAGCCGAGACCTCAAGGTAAGTCTGCAGGAGGCCCGCAGCTCCCTGTCTGGTTTTGCTTTTTTTTTTGGTTAATTCAAGCTGGCTCTTTTGCTGGTTTCTGCAGCTGATGACGGACACTGTTGGGAACCCAGAAGAGGAGAGGAGAACCGAGTTTTACCACTCTCCCTGGGTCACAGAAGCTGTTGGACGCTATATATTTTCAAAGGTGTGCTATTAATGTTTCTTTCTATCATTAATTACAAGACACAACAGACTATATAGTTCTGTCACTATGTAAAACTGGTGGTTATCAATGATGGTTTTGGTTCAACAAGAACTGCAGTTTGTAACCTTGATTGTTTTTAGTAATTCGATGTCAAAGTGAAAAAGCTTAACAAGAGAAAATGGCAAGACTTGATTGACAGGATGACAGGAAGACTTAATACCAATATGTTCTGGTATGCAGTGTTATAATGTGGTTCTGGAAGGGGCTGAAAATGCAGAATAGTATTTGTAATGTTGGAAAGGGAAACATTGATAAAGGACTGCACAGGCAGCTGTGTAGAAGAGCTGAAACTAGAAAGCTGCACCCTTTAATTAATTTTTATGTTGCTTCTGCAGATATGATAGTCTTCTTATTTACACCGTCACTGTGTGTTGTTTTTCTGCAACATCGAAAGTTTACATTTAGACATTTACATTTAGGCATTTAGCAGACGCTTTTATACAAAGCGACTTACAATGTGAGGAAAACAAAGAAGCGATAAATCATAAGACAACAATAAACATCAGCTGTACATAGTTACAATTTTACCCAGAATACATTTCAATGCTTGATGTGATGCCTGTTGGGAGAGAGGAGACAGGGTTAGTAGTGTTTTTTTTTATACTTTTATACTTGTGTCAGGTATTTGAACTTAACAACTTAACAGAAATAAAGTGTGTATTTGGCTGATCACGTAATCTCAACCCTTGATCCACTATATCAGGCTACTGTGAGGGTGTCCCACTGAGTGCACCTTTAGGAAGGCAAATAGGGTTGATAATGACTTCATGTTGAGTTACATGATAAAGAGTCTGTATCTTTACTGTGTAGTGTCTATGATATGTATTTTTTTAGTTTTTTTTCTCTTGTTTGGTTCTCAGGTCCAGCAGAGGAGACAGGAATTGGAACAGGTACTGGGAATTCGACTCGCATAAGCCTCAAGCTCCAAACCTAAAGAATTACATCTGATAATGAAGATTTCCCTTTGAGAATGAATGGAGGCACTTGATCTGGAAGCTTTTTGGGTGCTGGTGTTGTTTGGAAGTGTTATAATTAGCTTGTCAGTTGCAACGTTTGCAGATTGTAGCACAATGCAAATCTGCCCTCATTAAATCTCAGATGCTGTTACATCACAGCCTAACTGGAACTTCAGTGTCTTTTTATTCTTATGTATTCTGGCAATTAGAATATAGAAAATAAGCCATTCAATCCATGTTATTTACTTTGACATAACTGGGATAGCTTTTATTTCATCCTGTCTGTCTTTTTGCCTTTGTTTTTAATATTTCACAGTATGATAAACTGTAGTGTAAGTTAAAAATATACAGCCAATGCAACGCAGCTTATTGTTTATAATGTTTTGTGTTTGTAGTAGGAATTTAAGTTCAGCCTGCATGTGCCATTTTTTAAAAGTTTCTAATTCTAGCTCTTATTTTTTCAAGTATATTGCACAAATTTAAGTTAAAATGCAGTTACTTAAGATTAAGTAGACTAATAATAAAAGTAAAGTGTTTTTCATCATTGTACAATATTCTGGATTTTTCAATTTGGTCTCAGGAAAGTATGTGCTGCACTGTGGTAAAGAGCCATGTTTTTGTGTTTCCACCCAAATGGGAAATGGAGCTCATTTGGTTTTCCAACTGTTTTAGTCCAGTATACCAGACAATCAGTCTTTATCTTGTTTGTGTTTACAGATTTTTAGATTTCAGTGTGTGAAAAAAAGAGACAATATAGCAATGTCCAGATTTGTGAGAAATAGTGCTTTGGGTGTGCAAGCCATCATATTTTTAATTGTCAGGTATTCAAAGCCATATTTTGGACTTTAATCATTAGTTTGGAGTTCAGTGTGTATTTTAACATTCCAAACACCAGTTGGGAATTTACTGTTGGAGTGTTTGTTTTAGTGAGTTTGTTTGTTTTACCATTCTTTTTGGTATAGTTGTTTGTAGTAGTTTGTAGTTTTTTCTTCACGCAAGGGTTTGGGTTGAATAAAAAGTAAGCTCTTTTACCATCTTTGGCTTTCTGTGGATTACCACAGAAAATCTGTTTGCAAACAATGTTTTGACAATTACACTTGCAATTGTATAAGGTACAAGTCAATTTGGTTTCATAACTGACATGTTACAGATGCTGTCCACAAATCTTAATTTGTGGACAAATGGTAAATTTGTTAATTTGTTTCTCATTTCTCAGACGGTATTACTACTGGTCTGAAATGCAAGATACAAGCCTTGGTACCTTTGATTTATAATTCTTTTTTTTTCCAGTTCTTTGTAAATGCAGTGAAGTTCTTACGACTTAAGTTTTGTTTTATATTTTGTACCAATCAAATGCTTGCCTTTTTTTACTGTTTATAATGGGAAATGGAAGCCTTTTAAACAATAAAGTTATTTCCATAATTCACATATTTATTCAATGTCCTGTCATTAGCCTGCATTTTTAATGTGCAAAAAAGCTTGTTTTTAAATGTAAAAAAAGTTTTTTAGAAGTTAGAAAATAAAGGTGTATTTCTGTCTACCAGGAACAGAACGTTGGTTAGACAAAGCCAAACAGCGGTCTGCGGGCAGTCTGTAGTTCTGTTAAACATGTTAATCTGGTCGTGCCTGTCTTTACTGATACCCTACAGGCGCTTCTGCGCATAGAGCTGTATTGCTCTCATGCTCAAGCCGATATCATGATAAAGATTGCACACCAGCGGCCATCAATTTACAGTTATTTCTGCACACCATCAATTTACAGTTATTTCTAACGCGCATTTCTCAATTTCTGCATTGTTGCAAAGCAGCTTTACAGAAAAACATTACAGAAAAGTTGACACAAAAACATCATAGAAAAATGAGAAAGAAATTGTAGAAAGAGGAAAAACATTAAATTACATAGATAAACTCCAATAATACCAACTGTAAAATAGGCCTTATTGTCATAAAATAAATGCATAGTTAAATCAATAGCGCTATTAAGCAAGTATGTGTTTTATCATTATATTATATTTATTATAGAGAATGCTAAAACTGGCATATTTATGCATGCCAAGTGTGAAAACGGTAACTTCAACATACAAACAGTCATCATGTTGCGGGAGTGAGATTTTCAGGCAGTATCGCTGCGGTCAGAAGGGGCGCTAGTGGGCATAACGCCCAAACTCATTCCGCAACACTGTGCGGAAATACGCAACTGGCCAGCGGAAGTTTGTGTGTTCAACATGGCGCTGGACGGTATTGAGCAAGTGAGTGAAATCTTGTACTACATTCAAAAAGCTATCGTATAGCTAGGTGTGTTATTATTGTAAGCGTTGTATATCGTAAAGGTGAACCATGCTGTGACATTACTGTGAAAAGTTTTACAACAGAATAGGTGATTTTTAAATCGCGTTTTGTCCAAATACAGCCGGGTTTGCTGTCTCATTGTCACACTGATTTATCATGACGTTAATAACACTGATCATAGCATAAGAAATATTTCATCTCTAATAATAAACAATACATTCCTGATCTTAACTAGATAACTAATCGTGACAACAACAAATATCTGAACTGTTTCCTGAACAAGCTCAGATCATAACATTTCTCTACAGAAACGCGATGACATCACTTCACACGTCACTATTGCAACAATAATAAACTAGCCATGTTTTTAACGTTGACTTTTAAGTCGTGTAGGACGGCTCATGTTTATTATCGCTTTGTTGTCGTGCTGTCGCAGATGGACGTTGAGGACAGTAAAGGAGGCTCAGGTCTTCGACAGTATTACCTGTCTAAAATCGAGGAGCTTCAGGTAAGAACAGTTGTGTTCTCCAGATTATTTTTACGTACAGTCCAACCTGTACATGTGATGTAATGTATTTCTGTGTCTGAATGTGCTTGTTTATTACTCAGTTGACAGTAAACGAGAAGAGTCAAAATCTTAGACGCCTGCAGGCTCAAAGAAATGAGTTAAATGCCAAGGGTAAAACTCAACGTTTATTCATTTGATGTGTTAATTCCTGCTAATTTATTAGTGCGTGATGTCCAGATATTTCATGCAAAATATGCTATTTACAAATACATAAACTAGCCTGGATTTCATTTGGCATTGTTTTCTATGCAGTGCGCCTCCTGCGTGAGGAGCTGCAGTTACTGCAGGAGCAGGGCTCTTATGTAGGAGAGGTGGTAAGAGCCATGGACAAGAAGAAAGTTCTGGTCAAGGTTTGGCCATTATTTTGTTGCTGATCTAAATTATACTATGATCTAAGTTCTAAAATTATACTGCATGTATATGTGTGTGGCTTTTGTTTTGTTCATTTTTGGATTATTTTTAGGTGCATCCCGAAGGAAAGTTTGTGGTTGATGTTGATAAGAACATTGATATAAATGATGTAAGTTGTTTTTTTCTATTACATATTTTGTTGTGTATTATCATGAGTGTTTGCGTCACTTTCACAATTTCAGCAAACCCTTAATGAAAACGTAACCCTAAAATGTAGCTTTGCATGTCTTTTAGCATTTTTAGCTGTATTGTTTTATTAACGTGGATGGTTACTTAAGTCCTTTATTCCCCCAGGTAACTCCAAATTGTCGTGTAGCACTGCGAAATGACAGCTATACACTTCACAAAATCCTGCCAAACAAAGTGGACCCGCTTGTCTCCCTGATGATGGTGGAGAAAGTGCCAGATTCAACATACGAGATGATCGGAGGACTGGACAAACAGATCAAAGAGATTAAAGAAGTGATTGAACTTCCTGTCAAGCACCCAGAATTGTTTGAAGCTCTTGGGATTGCACAACCTAAGGTGATTGCTATGACTGTAAAGTTGGTAACACAGCTTCTGAGGTTAATCATGTTGTGTAATTGAACATGAAACCTTTGAAGGTCCAAAATAGGCCAGTCTAGTTTATATTGTGCTGTGTGTATGAAGTGTTTGTGGGTTTGCAGGGTGTGCTGCTGTATGGACCTCCTGGCACAGGAAAGACCCTGTTGGCTCGAGCTGTAGCTCATCATACAGACTGTACCTTCATCAGAGTGTCTGGATCAGAGCTGGTGCAGAAATTTATAGGAGAAGGTCAGAGCTCTTCCAAAAAAATCTCAAACATACAAGAATAATTTACTAATAAAATAGTGTCATTACTTACTGTCATGTAGTTGCAATCTTGCAAATTTTGCAGTGGGCATAAACATAAATTTTACATACACATTTTGTTCATTTAGCAGATGATTTTAGCCAAAGCGGCTTACAAATGAAGGTGCATTTAACATTTTGCCCTAAAAGCCACAAGCTTAGTATTCAAAAAACGTAAAATAAAAAAAATGTTAAAAACAATAAATAAAAACTAATTATTTTTATGTAATTTTTGCGCAAATGACTAGACAACGGATACAAAAAAATAATAACGCGTGTACCCATGGATTTATTGATGAACATTCAAAAAGCACCACATAAAGAATGCACCCAGTGTCTGCTGTGTGATGCCCTTCATGTTCACTGTTACAGCCAACAACACAACATTTACATTCCTAATGTTTTCACCGTTCGCTTGAGAATGTTTATAAATGGTGGACTGTGCGGCTCACCGTGGACAGGATCTATGCTAATAGGGCAGAGATCATCACTAGCTGTGGGAGGAGTTTGCAGACAAACGTTTATGGTCAAAAAACATGTAAAAGTGAATTTTGCTTAATAGGTGCCCTTTAAAAAGTGTTTCCGGTAGTAGGGTTGTAGTATTGTTATTGACTCCGTGTGTGCAGGAGCTCGTATGGTGCGTGAGCTCTTCGTCATGGCTAGGGAACATGCACCCTCCATCATCTTCATGGATGAGATCGACTCCATTGGCTCGTCCCGGCTGGAAGGCGGATCAGGAGGAGACAGTGAGGTGCAGAGGACTATGCTTGAGCTTCTCAACCAGCTGGATGGGTTCGAGGCCACCAAGAACATCAAAGTGAGATATGAACATCTTTTATCTGTGTGCCAACTACATGAAAAAAGGCCATTCTCTTTGTCTTTTATTACTTCAAGGGTGTGATAGTTTGGCTCAAGTGGCTTACATTTTTATAACGCCTAATTTTAATGTAAATATGCTTGTTTTTCTCAGGTTATCATGGCAACAAACCGTATTGACATTCTAGATTCCGCCCTCCTCCGACCAGGGCGCATTGACAGAAAGATTGAATTTCCCCCTCCCAATGAAGAGGTCAGTCCCCTCTCATGACATAGCCGTGTTCTGATGCCCACATTTCAAAGGCATCATTTTGTTGTGTTTTTGAGTTTACTAGTATTGTATGCTTTGAAATCCACTGGCAACCTCATAATTGTTCTTTGTATTTTTCAGGCCCGTTTGGACATTTTGAAGATTCACTCACGTAAAATGAACCTGACACGTGGTATTAACCTGCGTAAGATTGCTGAGTTAATGCCAGGGGCGTCTGGTGCAGAGGTCAAGGTGGGGTCATCTTTAGCTGAACTTGAAAACGAGTTTAATTTATATAACACTTTTCAACAACAGACAGTAATAAAACAAATAAAAATACAGCATACACATAAAAATCTCACACAACAATCAAGGAGTCAAAGTCATATTCTGTAGTGTGGAAAAATTTGCTTATGTGACCAAACAGAATGAACAGTAGGGTGTAATTGATGAAAATTGACCAAATCTACAATAAAATGTATTTTTAATATGTCATGGTAAAAGTAGCTGGTGATGCACAAAACAAGTACCTAAACTGATTGAGTGTTTGTCTAGATTTTTCTTTATTTTTATTTCTTTAAATAAAAATGTTTCTCTTTACAGGTTTTTTAAATTTTATTTCTTAATTCTTTCATAGTGTAAGCCAGGCTTTTATTGTGCAAGGTGTATTTGCTAATGTTCAGACCTTTATGGGCATTTTCTTTTGCTTGTTTAGAAATAGTGTATAAATTAAATATTACATAAATATGCCAAGCAGTTTTACCTTCATTTTGAGGTGTGTGTTATTTTGTGCGTGTCTGATAGGGCGTCTGCACAGAGGCAGGGATGTATGCCCTTAGAGAGAGAAGAGTCCACGTTACCCAAGAAGATTTTGAGATGGCGGTAGCAAAGGTATTTGGAAAAGGATTTTGTTTTTGGTGTAATAAAATGATTGAATCCTAATGTTGTTTTTTTTATCGATTTTTTATTTTATTTTTTTTATTAACAGGTGATGCAGAAAGACAGTGAGAAAAACATGTCCATCAAGAAACTCTGGAAGTAGTTGTGCTCAGTTATTTTCAGTTTTTAAGCTATAGTGTCATCAGAAAATGCATTCAAAAAATAAATTGTTTCCCTCGTAGCATATTTTACCCAGAAGTTTTACATTTTTTACAAAAAATTACGTTTCATTCTTCTGCAGTATATTAAATGTTTTTTTGAGTTTCATTATTGTGTAAATTGTTATAGTCGTTTTTCAGGTAGTACTTTTAAAATCTGTTTCAAATAGAATGCAGCATTCTTTAGTTTCAGCATTCAAAACACATGTCTAGGGTTTCTTTCTCTGTCACAATATTCTTGAGCCAGAGGAAGTGTTCTAGTGTTCCAATCTGTGCTGATAGAAGCGCTGGTATAATCTTAGAGCAATCATTTAATCAGAGTGTGTTGTGTAACATCCTTCCAGTAATACGTAGGTGTGATTTCATGACACACTGTGTAACCTAAGTTGTAAAAAAAAAACGTACATTTTTATCATTTCTGCTTAGTAAATCATGTCCATTCAAATGTTGTCATTTTGCACCAGATTTCTTCGTAATTAAAAAACACACAACAATTTTATATTTCATGCATTTTAATTAGTAATTGTCTCATTCTTTTCAAACCAGTGCTCACTAATTAATGAATAGAGGCAATTTAGGACATTCTGTGAAACAACCTGGCCCCAAAGAAATGAGAATGTCAACATGGACAATGGGACAGTCTTTTACTGTGACTGATTTGATCTGACACATAGCGATGCCAAACACAAAAAACGGTTTGATGACTTGCCAGTAATTTTAATGAAATGCTGTATTGACCAGTCAGGATTGAATACAACCACTTAACACATTTATAGGTAATCCATGCTGAAAACTTTTACTTTATTACAAAGAACCTTTTGCTGCAAGTGTAATATCAATTTTCTTTCAACTTTCTTCAATGATTCTGTTGTTTGCCACTTTCATTTGATCTAACAAAAATTTAAAGTGTGCAAGCTTCTTAATTCTGAATGATGCACAAACGCAGTGTTTACAAACCCAACCCAACCTTATAATTACTGCAAATAAGTGTCCTGCTCAAAGTCCTTCACGACATGTCTGTGAGAGGTGACTGTACGGGCAGTTGAATGTGACTGAGCTCCAGTTTCTACAGGTTTTACAGATCACACAAGAACTGTAAGTGTTAATGTTTAAGGTTTACAGATATTATGTGTAATGTGAAAATATGATATACATACAATACTGCACTGCACTGCTGTTTTCATAGCTAACTTTAATTTTTAATTACATTTTTCCAATTTCAAGTTTACTTTCATTTTAAAATTCTTAGAGAAAAAAAATTAGACTGAATGTAACAGCAGTAGAGGGAAAATTATTCTTATGTTTTAAGGTTATAGCATATAAAAAATAATAACTGACAGATGGATCAATGGCAAATGGCAAGTAAATCCAATATGATAAAATACATATCTTTAAAACTACCTGTCACAAGTTTAGAGTTATCATTACTATTGTCCAGTGTTCTTTATTATAACTGTTTAGTTTAAAATAATTGTAACATCAAAACTATAGCAAGCAAGAATGGGAAATATGTAATATGTAAAACTGAGTGAAAGCTGTCATTTTTTTAAAGCATTCTTTGGGCATTCTCTTAATATACTTCTTTTGAAACTGTTTTGAAAGAGTTCGTATGTGTGCTGGATGTTCTTTTCCATCATTCAGTGGTTCTTAAGGTACAATTTATATTTGAGAGAATTTCAAACTTTTAATTATAAACCCTTGAATATAAAGATTTAAAAAGAAATATAAATTGTAGTCCACACTTTCGACTGGTAGTTACCAGTTACACAGGGACTTAATAGTTTTTGTAAATGTTATTTTTGTACTGATGGAGATTCATAAGCTTGAAGCACTTTACTGTATTGTACATCAATACAGTTTGTGATGTAATTTTTCATCACATTGCAAAAATTTGTCAGAGGTCTATTTATGTTAGTCTATATGAATCTCACATTAATGTATTTTTGAATAAATGAATTACTTTAGATACAAGCACCAAACATAATGTCATTGACCAAAACACATTTTGCCCAGCTGTGGTAACTTCTGCAGATGGAATTGAATGTCACAAAGAAATGTGTTTTCTTCTCTGCAGACATTACAGCAGAATTTCATGGATACTGTACCTTTGTATTACTATATCCAGTAAGAATGGAAAACATATCACACACTTCATTACATCTTATATATGTATGAAATGAATGATGCTAAATGTTGTTTCTTTCATGATGTAGGATGTTTATATCACCTCCTCTGGTTTTGGCTCTGAGTCTGTGTATAGTGAAGTTCTGCTGCAGATTCTGTAGGACAGACAACATTGACACACATATTGGCTCAACTCTAGACATGTCAGTCAATGATCATGTCTTTGTTATTCCCATTGACGAGAGAGATGAGCCCGATTCTGACACAGAACCTGACTACAGACCACCGCCATATGATCTAGTGTGCCCTCCCCCATCATATAGAGAGGTACTGTCTGTCTGATTGTCTGTCTGTATGGAATCTGGAAATAAGTTACATCAGCTGGCTGTCCATCAACTAAAAATTCAATTTTCTTTACAGTCCAGCATGAAATTCAGTTTCTCCAGTGGTGAGGGATCTCTATACACAGAGATGGAGGCTTCCCATGGATCAGTGGATATGCCACCTCCCTTGTATGCCCCGCCCTTAAATGTGTCACAGATATCCAGCCATTAACAACAGCTGCATGTATATTTTAGGTTTTTTATTGCAACCTATTATTATTAATGTATTAATAGAACTAACACTTGATGTTTACGTTGACAATACTGTACATTTAAGTTAAAGTACATACTAAGTAAACTGAGACTGCAGGTATATTTTTAACCTGTTTTAAAACATTTAATAGGATAATCATTTAGTTCTTCAAAGCAAGAAAAACAAAGCCCCCTTTACAAATCAAACATTCTTTACAGAAAGTAAATATAACAGGTTTCTGTTGTCTATGAGCAGGCTTGAAGTCTGGTCTAAAGAGGTCTATGATATGTAATCAGTAAAGATAAGATGTAGTTTTACCCTAATGAGCTAATTCACCAAAGTCTGTCATACAGTTACTCAACATGAGTCCTATGGGAGGTCTTTCAGAGATTGTACGTCAGAGATAATGCTTATCTTACAAAGAAAAAGCTGATTGCTTTTGTGAACCTTGTCAAGAGGTGTGAGCCAAACTGGGACAGTGCCTAATTGGTATTAATACCATAAATAAATAAATACTATTTTTTATTCAGTTCATGCCTGTATGTTATGTATAAATATATAACCAGGGCTATACATTTAGTCCTTGATGTCTGGTTACAAAAAGATACAAATTCCATAAAACAGCCATATTAAACTATACAAAGTTTAACAGTAACTTAAACTGTATTTCAAAACTGCAAATATTTCAGGACGGGATATTTCTCTGTTCTATATCACTCTTTGTGTCCTTGTTTGTGGTCCAGACTGCAGTCAGTCTGTGAATTAGTGGTGGGGATTTTTCAGTGACACTTTTAGCTGTTTCAAAAAAAAAGTAAACTCCTTTTATTTACATGGAATTCACACATTCCAAAACATTTTACATCTGATGATGTTTATTTTCATGTGTACACTTGAATTTCATGTGCGAAAACACGATAAAATGTGTGGTACACGATAACATTTTTCATGTGTGGTCATGTATTTGCACGTAAATTCATCTCTTTTCTGGACAACTTGATGTAAATTAAACTACACTTTAAAGGCTTAGGGGATTTGGAAACATCAGTATTGATATATTTTTTGTGAAGCCGCTGTGAAACATTGTAATTGTATAAATGTGCAAAGGTATCAGGATTATCAGATAACTGGAAGTACAACACCACTGGACAACCCAATACAACAAGGATGATGAACCAAAACACATATACATTTACAAACGCAACTAATTTGTCTAAGGAGAGCAGCTATTGACAAACGTATAAAACCAGGCAGTTGTCTCTTATTTGGCACCAACAGAACCCATATAGGTTACGTCGTTCTACCAGCAGGTGGAGGCAAGTGCCTGACGAATTATTCAGAAGTATTATTGGTAAGAAAACATGAATTCACTGTTCTAAATGTACAGCTGCTCTGTCAAAATTAAATATGGGTTTGAATTGAACTAAGTAAAATACTATAATCATTGAATATGATGCTTAGCTTTGTGTAAGCAAAAAGCATTACGACACTCTCAGAGACAGAGAGAGATACATAGATAGATATGACAAAAACACAATCTTTAATTCTGCCTTTATTTCCTTAAAGCTAAATGATTCCTGTAAATCACAATATCATCATAGCATTGATACATCCAAGATAATTCTGAATATGTTTCTTCATTTAGTGCTAAATGTATTCTACAGTATTTACTGACAACAGTTTCTATACAAATATACAGCCCTAAACTCACTAAAATAACACAGATATACATTTTTATTTTATTTTTTTTCCTTATAAAATAAAAACTAACTTTGCCGTGTTTTTAAGAGTCAAATTCACATAGATACAGCAGTTAACTAGACTCCTAGTCCTTGTGAGAAATGCAGAGAAATCAGGAGGTCTCAGAAGACCCAGCTGACAGGGACCCACTGGTGGTCTGTGTTGAGTCTGTCTAATGCTCTTTTGAGGCTGCGGTACGCACCATCCAGATTATCATTCACAATGCTTAGGTCAAAGTAGTGACTGTAAGCTCTCTGAATTCTTTCACTTTCATCCACTGTTCGTTTGAGCTCTGAGTCCTAGAGTGAGAGTGAGAGTGAGCGAGAGAGAGATGTTTTCTTCATGGTCACCAAATAAGAAGCAAATACATATATTTCAATTTTACTACTATTTTTATTATTAGAACAATTCTATGGATAAAAATATATTTAGTATTTTTTTGGTTGGGGTGGGGGGTGGTTTTTAGATCCTGAGATTTGGAGCCACATTACAGAGATATGGGAATCTCAATATGCCTCTATGTGCAGATTGTAGAATTATAACTATTTTCAATGGTCAAAAATGCATGAAGCTAATTAGTTTAAGCTCATTATTTGGTTGTTGTTACTTGGTTTAATATTTGTTGTTTATTCTTTATTGTATTTAATTTTTGTTGTTAATATTTTTATCTTATGAAATAATAGGCTGATATGGCTGATATATTGGTGTTGGCTGTTTAGTTGTGGTTTTATATTTGGTGATCAGAGTGATACAGTCGCTGAGTTCTACTGAATTGCTGTTTACTGGCTCTAGTGAAAAAAGCCCACCCTCAAGTCTGTGATGCTCTGGTCTCTAATTCTCTGTAAAATCAAAGAATTACCATCAGTTGTTTAATCACAACACCAGCTTCAATGGCAGATCTATTCATGTTCTTCAGAACCTCAGAGTTTGGGGCCTCAATGAACACCACGTATGGAAGAAACTCAGCTGTTCGCAAAACTTTCAGAGCCTGTATATAAAGCACAATAAATGTGCTTTGTCAACTTCTGTTGCTTAAAATCAGTTTTCAACCTAAAAACAGACATAATGTTTAGTGCTTTAATGTTAAAACTGTTTGATCCACCTGTGGATTGACATCCAGAATGCAGATCTTTCCCGAGTCCACAACCTCATGGATGGAGTCGATTTTGGTGCCATACAGATTTCCATCATATTCTCCATGTTCCAGAAAACGGACACATTTAATGTCCCCCTCCATCTCGCTGCGAGACATAAACAGATACAACTGGCCCTCATTTTCATCCACCTTAGGTTTACGAGATGTGTCTGTCCACAGGGGCAAAAATGGGGACAGTTTCACATTAGCACTGCAAATAATCTGATTTATAAATAAAATGTTTATTGAAGCATGCAGTATTAAAGGTACATGTACAGCGATGTGGGTCTGACACCAGAAGTTTATTTTTCAGACTGCGACGCCCCACGCCCTGCGCTCCAATCAGAACTAGTGTCTTCCTGCGGAACGGAGGCACTTTGGCCACTTCCTCGTAGATCCTCAACTCATGCCGATCAAACTCTGGTATGGTGAAAAGATCTCTTTGTTTTTTAGTCATATAGTCATTATCCATAATAACTGGTTTGTCAGTTCCATTTCAGTTCACCAGAGCATTTGCCTTTTCATGGAGCTTTCATTTAATTTTCTTTGAGTAAATGTGTCCAAACACCTGCCATTTCATGAACCTGAAACACCTCTGTTGAAATGAAACTGACTTCCACACATTGCATAGCACATTAACACATGCAAGTGCCATTTTAGTAGCATCACTTTAGTGTAAACAAGCACCAGTACACACAAACTCACTGAACTGACTCACTGAACAGTCACAAAAAACAAGCATAAGATACACGCGCATCCTTCGGTGCTCACACAAAACACACAGAGCAGTGTTTACCAGCATTCTTGGTGGTCAAATACATCATCTTCTTCTTCTTTTTACCCCCCATCCCTGCACACAGAGGCCCTGCAGACATCAGCACACATTCTGGTAGTATACACACACAACACAACTCCTTTCTACTGCAGGAGTCAAAACACATTCATTTCAACTCAATTAAAGCAGGCCATAATCATCAAACTTCAGTGTTCATTAAACTTTATGCTCAATTAACCACTGCACAATTTTTTTAACACAATTACACAATTCCAGTGTGCTGGTTATGTCTTAGTCTTCAGTGGGATGATGTCATGCTGTTGGATTTAAAGGTGGGGTGTTTTGGAGAACTGTAGTCACACATGTAAATGACAGTCTTTGAAAGATATTTGTAACAAGGATTCAGGAGACAAAGGATCCATTTGCAGCTTTTTATTAGATTCAGCGTAATCAGACAGGCAAGGGTCAACAACAGCAAACGTGAATATGGGGAACATCCAAAAGAGTAATTACAGTCCAGGCAAAGGGGTCGAGGCAGGCAGCAAACAATAGAGTAATCCAAAACGATAGCGGGGGTCACAAAGGCAGGCAGCAAGAAATCCACAAAACGGTAA
>JAZGTK010003401.1:0-18421 GCA_036877625.1 Ambastaia sidthimunki
ATTCTGGATCAACAGTCCATTAGGCCAAATGTGTGTTTTCTATAGCAGAGGTTTTGTACGCTGGTTTCAAACACTAACAGTAAGAACTTGAATTAAAATATTTATTGTGAATTCACTAGTCCTCATGTAAACACAATAAAAACAGACCGGCATATATTTAACTATATAATGAAGGTACATTTTAACTGAAAAACTGAACTGTTCTCATGACAAGGGTTTATAAATGTCAGGTTGGGGTTTTAAATGTTACTAATTTATAAAGTGCATTAATTCCAATATTTGTTGGCAAAACGGTGGTTTAACATTTTTGCACGATTATGTTTCTGTTTTTCAGAACAGTAATCATTTGTTACTTTTTAAATTTAGCCTAAAAGTATACAATAGGAAGTTTGATCGACTGTAAAAATTAAACCTACTAAAAGGGGATATTTAATTAAGTTTAACTGTTAGGATTAAATTTAACCTTGAATCTTTAGGTTAAAAGTGATTCATTCATTTTGCTAAATTATTTTTAAATCATGTTTCATTTAAACCTGGATATTAACTAAGTTTTACTTAGTTCAGATATTTTCAGATTATATCAGATATTTTAAAAATATGCAATTGAAAATCTGTAACATTGATCATTATAACTCTTGAACAAGATGATCTCTGAAACATTTTTAATCCATGCTGAGAAATTTAGATAAGATAAAGCAAATTTAGATATGATCATTTAGATAACATATATAAAACATTTCACTTTACAGTCAAGTAGTAGCAAAACAAAGTATTTGGACATGTCGAGGTTTTTATGTTTAAATTTCACCGACCTATACGACATTCTGCTTGGAGTTTATAAAGGTAGCGACAGTATTGCCATAAATAAACCTTTATTTATTTACATCATATCAATATTATTATCCTAAAGTCTGATCAGTGGTTTATTTACTCTGATCATTCGCCAGTGTTCGGGTCATGTGACCTTTTAACATGGCGTCACCAGCTCACCTGGAATATGTACGACTGTACCTGGAGTTTTCATTTCATGTGAGTGCATATCATTTATTATATATTTCTCTGAAGTACAGCTGGCTGAAAAAATGTACTTAGTTCATCTTTAACCCACATTTTACATTGTATCGGCTATAATATATAACAATATCAAACCAAGCGTTTTGTGCAATCCAATGATGTTTATCTGGTTTTGGTTTAAATTGCGTTACTTTTAAGAAACAACGGAAGTGATTTCTTGTGGATGTATTATGAAATCAGTTGACAGATGCTGCCAGTGTTGGCCTAACCACAATTACTGATGTTAATCTGGACACGTTTTAATGTGTGGTTGGTGTTTTGAGCTATCCTGGTTTAATAAATGTCGCATTGTTTGTTTATTGGTTGATGCAATGTATTTGCAATGCAATGTATCCACGTGCTTGTTTTAACTAAATATTTTGCTTTATTTTTGGGCGGTAGTGGGGGGTCGGAATCTGCCCTCTAGCTTTTGAAACAGAAATTACATGCAAGACAATACAACGTTAGTGATCAGATTAAACACGTACAAGAGATATTTCAATAAATTGTTCAAATGTTACGTGAAATACACGTTTCAGCATGTTTATCGTTTAGTGCAATTGGTGTCGGCTTCGCTGACAAACGTCAGTTACTATATCAATGATCTGGCACCGTCGGGACAGAGGCCAAATGTCGCTCTATACAGAATTATGAGCTTGTGAATGAAGACAGATTGCGTACTTACGGCATGTTCACTCCTGTATATAGCCACGGTGGATGTAATGCACTCCTGTTTTTATTTGATGTTTGCAATTCTGATTTCTACAGTTTATTTAGCGCAACATTTATACGAGTCTTGAATGAAATAAAGTAAACACAGCATAGGATTATCATAATCAAATAACGGTACCATGCATAAATATCAAAACATTTATTTGATCTCCAAACGTATTGCATTTATAATAATAATAATAGTAATAATGACAACAACAATTTATATTGTTATTATTATTATAAATAGTTTATAGTAGGCTATGAGTTTTTTAAAGCAACTTTTCCTCACTGTTGCCTGTAAATTAATTACAATTATACATTAGATACGATTTTAAATTGTATAATTGCGAACATTATTTGTCTTTACTCAGTTGTGGTGTTAAGAGAAATTTTGGATAGACGTGAGAAGTTTTAAGATACTTAATTGACCAGATAAAGTTCAAACCCAGCAAATGACGGACACAAGAGGGCGCTGTTAAACTTTATTTTTGTTCAAATTATTATAAAAAAAGAAATTATAACTATAGAAATATGGATAAAGTTTCTTACTCTTTTTAAATTTAATAAAAAACAGCGTAGTAACAGTTAATAGTTTTTGTGTTTCCGCAGAAAATATGGTTGCCATGGTAAATGTCAGTTTTTATCTATGAAAGGCCACTAGTCTTCTCCCATTAACAGAAAGTCCATAGTTTTATTTTAATAATAACTGTGTATCATAAATGTTGACACAAAAATCTTAGTGCGGTTGTATTGTCATATTTTTAATATTTTTATACAATTTAATTATTATTAACTTATTAATATAATAAGTACATATATTAACAGTAAAATTGTATTGTCACAGCACACCTATTTTAGTAACAATTGCCTCAACATGTATGAAAATACGCAGTAAATGTTTGTAATGTAATAGTAATGTTGTGGTAAAGTTCTGCCACCAGAGGGCGCTTGTAGCTCAGCGTCAAAAACAGTCGAAACCACTGAACGGTTTTTTCCATTTTTCCTTGTACATTTTTTTTATTAATTTGTTTGGCAAGTAAAACAAGCAGATGCAGCTTAATACATTGTGGTGTCAAATTAAATCGGTTAAATAAATAGCTTTTCCATTATGAATATTTAGACCCATTTCTTTCAGAGGTACAAACACTCATGGCTGTTCATAAGTTGGTGATATACATGGTACAATACTGGATTTATGTTTTAAAATCACACTTTGACATTTTGCATGTGGCTTGACCATATCTTCTATAACAAATTAGACTACCAGGTAAACAATAAAGCACAATAATTGTTATGTTGTAAGAACTTCAGAAGGAGAATTTAAAAAGAATCTGTCTTGCAAAACAAATAAAACATCTCTTGCCTCATTGCAGAAGATTATAATGAATTTTCAATGAAAACCTTTCTAGAAGACATACTGTTAGTCTTTTACTAAACAAACAATTATTTGACCTTTGTCCAGACAAAGTAATATCCAGCAACACGATGAGTCATTTTAATCCGTAACTTCCATGTTTAATTTATATTACGCAGGATTAAAATGTCACCCCTGTTTAAATTACCTGAGGCTTAGGTGAGTCTTATAAATAAGAGAATTTGAAGGAGTATAATTTTCTTTGGCAGTGTTTCTGTGTCCTCAGCTCTTTTTGTGTTTTTGGATGTCATGTATTTAAATAAATGCCTCCTCTTATTCCAACCAAGTAGCATAGCTCACCTAGTCTCCAAATGTTTCAGGCCACAGGTATGTTTGTTTTCCTGAAGAACATTTCCAGAGGTGGGGTTTGTTTTGTTTATTGACGCTGGCTTGGAGATCTGCATTCAGCCAGATGCTCTGTCTGGGAATTAGGTCTGTTGTTTTGGCATCTCTGGGATTGCGTGTTTGCTCGATCTTCACTATGACACCGGTGAACGGGGGGATTGGAGGGGGGGCTCAGTTTGTGATTTTTGAATCTCGTTCAAACCTGAATTCAGGGCTTTGTTTTTGATGGACCCGTCCCAGATGTTCTTGCTCTGACATCCAGCTGTTACAGATGGTGGACGTTTTGGATCGAACTGGATAATTTCAGGTCCAAAGGTTCTGCTTCTCAGAACTGAGACCCTTGTGATGGGGCCTGTTGTTTTCTCTTGTGCTGCTGAGAATTTTTTACTGTAGAGTTCAAGATGGTCTTGTGGTTTGAGCTGGCTGGGATGAATCCAGCTTTTCTTCTGTTTGTATCTTTGTGTTTTTGTGAGTTGAGGTCAGATGGAAAAATAGAACCATTAGTACAACCAACCGGGTGGATTTGTACGGTGGGCAGGGTGTGATGCTTAAACGTGTTAGTTGTGATTAATATTTTATTTTGTTTTAGTTCTTTTTATTAGGAAAAAGACACAAGCATAATATTTGTGCTATTTGATGTGCCTGTTTTTCATCTACAGTATTGATTGTTTTTTTAAAAAACAAGTGATTTAAAAGGGACACATTTGTGATTTGGTGTTGATGAAGGTGTACATGAGCAGTATTGATGGGGCTGTGTGGGTACATAAGATAAAAAAGTTTTGGACTTGTACTTGAACAAGGTATAATTTGGTGCATTTCAATACTTTTGAAATGATCTTTTTACAGTTATAGTTTATTTCTCCACCTGAACGGCAGGTGAGCAGCGGCAGGTGAGCTGTTTGCCATGCACTGAATATCACACCGATGACAGGCAGAGCTTTTATATGCAGGAAATGGTTAATATGTCTCAATAATTGCTTCATAAACCAAGAGCTGTATCAGACTGTACAGCAGATATATGCTGGTAACAGAACGGTTAAATCTAAACAGTTTTTGCTCTGTAGGGTCTCGCTTAGTCCCGAATTAAAAATTAGCTGTTCAGAATGTGCACTCAGTAATCTGGCAACTACCTTCTTTAATTTTCATTTTCATCTGAGGCGTTTGTGCTTATTTTCATGATGCTAAAGTGGCAGCTGGCAGTGAAATGGTCAGCTGAAAAAAACACCTTTAAAAACCTTTAAAAACATGAAGCAAAAGAACTAAACAGATATGATATTGTTAAGATATGGATGTTTTATTTTTGCAATGACATTGTTTTCATTATTTTTAAACATACAAGTTGTCATTCCAACAATATAACAAAAAAATAATAGTGTATTTTTAAATTGCAAAATTGTTTCTACAACAAAATGTTTTTGTTGTACTGACCTTTATGCTAATAAAACATGTGGACACTTTATGACAATAGGAACGTTTTTATTTATTGAGGGTTTCAGTTGAAACCTGGATGTGTTTTTAATGGGTCTTGTGAATCCCTCCCCAGTGAACCTAAACCTGTCTGAAAATAAATCAATATATTGTACAGTATTATTTGACATTGTCATGGTCTCACAGCTGAGGAAAATAGAAGCGATACTATACAAGTATCGCTTGTATAACCTATAAAAATGTTATAAAATCTCTCTCGGGTCTCCTATAATATTGGTTTATACTGCAGGTTTTAATTCGGCCTCTAGGTGGCGCATTTCATGTCAATTTAAGACATTCACTTTTTCTTATTAGTCAGTGGTACTTGATCCCGCAGTGCTGTTTATATATTTTTTTTGTTTATATATTTTTATTATCAATTAAAAGTATTTTTTCGTATTTTTAAAACAAGTAGAATATTAATTATCTGGTTTGCTTGTGTAAATTCAGATCAGGTTTATGCAGATATCAGTGTTTGGAGCGGCTGTTCTCTCTCTTTTACGCAGTGATGCGTCTGTGATGCGACTGGTGCATCTTAAAGTTTCTCCCGAATAAATCACGCTTATGGGACAAAGATGCATTTTGCCGCATGAGAAAAGAAGAATGAGGGCAGGAGGATTTATGACGGTAGATGTGAAGCTCAGAGCTGCTGTCAGACATTACTGCGGTTTGCTACAGCTGCGCCTGCAGACCTGTCACAGGAGCGCAAGCTAAGTCTGCACTGGGCCTGCGTGCAGCCAACATGGCCTCTACATTTAAAACAGACTCACTCCAGACTTTTGAAGTTCTCCCCCCACCTAACAGGCAACATTCTTAGAACCTTGGTTAACGTTCTCTAAAAGTTCCTGAGAAAAGGTTCTTGTAGTTAATAGAATTTTTCAATATTATTTATATTATTATTTAAAAACTTTATCCTTAAGTTGTTAGTGGGACATTTTATTAACATTTTAAAAAGTTTTAATAATGTTTTATATGTTTTAATTATATGTTGTAATTGTATTAATTAATTATATTTATATGTTTTTAATGTTTTAATATAACCAAGCAATAACGTTAATGCAATGTTTAAAAAGGACGTTTGGAACATTCCTAGAACATACAAAATAACATTTTTAATGTTTTTGTTATTAAATGGAAAGTTACAGAAATGCTCTCTCTCCCTCTCTCTCTCTCTCAATGCCCATCCAAGTCATTCATCTTTCCCGGGCGGTTCTCAGCCTGTGGTGCTGAAATATGGCAGATGAACCTGTTACATGTTAGTTTAAGAGATAGTGCAGGTGTAAATTACATAGAAGGCTCTGGCTAGCTTTATTTATGAGAGGCCTGTCATGTGTTTAGGTGTTGGAGCGAGACATGCAGCTTAAATCATTTAGTTTGTTGTAAATCAGAGTGTGCGTGGCACGTTTGTGCACGGGGATTTGTACACTTGTTTACACGTGTGTGTCTTACTGTGTTTAAACTCAGGTATAGTTAGTTAGACCTCAGTTAAAGGCCACCATCATGGACTGAGCTTGGTGTTACTTCTTTTATTAGTTAAATGTAATTTTAACTAATTTCGTTGCAGACAAAGTGACACTGAGCACCTCTACATCACGTTTAAAGGAAGTTAAATTCAAGCAGAAGGCGATGGATTAAAAAATTAACCCTTGAATGCGGAGGTACATTTACGTGCCAGTGAAACAAAATTATGCAGAATTGTTCTTAAACTCCTTGATTTGTAGAGTCAAGAAATTTCAAGTAGTTTTAAATCATTAAAATTGCAGTAAATTTGTGTGACTGTGTGTGATGTCTTTCACATTCTGTTGCTCCAGGTGAAATATAATACAGTTAGATGGATAGTAAGTTGGATAAATACACTTTTTTATAAGACACCATGTTATGTGTTTTCTTATACCATATAAATCTGAACATAATATTAAAAATCGTCAATAGACAATACATATATATGACACGTGACCAGTTTTTTTTTAATTTCATCTAGGCATTTTAGGGTTAAAGGTCAAGCAAGACATAATAAATACAACATATATAAAAATGTATTGAATTGCCCAGTATATTGTTGAAGTGTGATGTATCAAGAGCTCTGCATCTCAACCTCTCTGTTCTGGCAGTGATGTAGTTCTGTTTATATTCTTGGCACTTTTGTACAACACTGATGGATGTATCTTGATTTCCTTTCTATTTTTTGATAAGTGTACTGAATACTTCCCACAGTCTCCTGTGTGCACCTGAGTTTGACCCGCTGAATGCAGCTGAGCTGATATATCGCTCTGTGATACTGAAGAGGACGTTCTAACGCGCTGAAAGTGACTCATTGAAACGTTAAACCCACTCACAGCACTTAGAGGGTCCGGGCTGGAGCACTGTTAGCAGAAGTGTTCATTTTATACCTGTGGGCGTTTATGGTCCACCCTCCATTCATTCTCTAGTCTAGAAGTGGGACAAGGATGTAATTGTGAAGTAATGCGTTAAAATGTTTCAGTGGCGTGTTTGGCTCTTAGCTTACACGAGAGATAACGTAACGTGTTCTCTCAGTATTTGTTACCGTTGTTACTTTGTTAGCGTGGGACTAACGTGCTGTTGTGGGAGTCTTTGTGGGTTGCGTGTGGTTGTCAGTGTCCTGCCTGGAGCTACAGTGAGTCTTGAGTGTCAGAAAAAGATCAGGTATTGTTTTCTAAGTGCTACAGTGTCCGGCTCTTTGAAGGGAGGGAGGGGGCCGCACGGGACCCCCTCGGCTGCAGGCAGGTACATCTGGTCCCAGTCTAAACACAACACAGGTCTGTTTCATGTGCTTCTGCGCCCACTCTCACTCTCTCAGATTTATGATTCCTAGTGTGTGTGTGTGTGTGTGTGAGTGTGTGAGTGTGTGAGTGTGTGAGTGTGTGAGTGTGTGTTTGTGTTTGTGTTTGTGTTTGTGTTTGTGTTTGTGTTTGTGTTTGTGTGTGTGTGTGTGTGTGTGTGTGTGTGTGTGTGTGTGTGTGTGTGTGAATTATGTACAAGGCCTTTCTGCCTAGAGGATTGTATTATTTCATTCCACAATATTTGCTTCAATACCATATTTCTTGGTAATATTTATATTTGCATGATTGTTTTGCTTGTAATATTTCCAGAGCATCAACACACACACAAGAAAGCATAATAACATAATAATACTTAAACTAATAGTAATTCTTATTATGAAGATAATATAATTATTAGTATTGATATTATTATTGTTATTGGTTTTGTTATTTTGTTGTTATTATTACTATTATTATTATAGCTAATTATAAGCAAAGTATGAAAATGGAAAACTTTGTAAATCTATTAGCTGACATGAAACCATTTGTCTTTAGACAATGAATTAAGCTGTAAGTGGGAGTAGCTGCTGGTTTTTGAGGGTGTGCCGTTCTGATTTGGCTGTGACAGACTCACGACAGCCTCCTGCAGTAACACCTGCTTTTGATTCTTTCTGACGGTTGTGATGTTATTTTGCATAGTGTCTCTCTCTTAAATTACTGTATGTGTTACAGCGAACATTTCTCTCTATTTTAACTTATTTCTTTAGCTACAGACTGTGATCACCGGGCCTGTATTTACTGAGGATTCGTCTGTGTCTTAAATCTTTTATGGTGATATTCCATTTTTCTTTGTGTGTGGATTTCAGTAGCTCATACTTTCACCTCTCTCTCTCTCTCTCTCTCCCCCTTTACCTCCTCTTGTCGTGAGCTATAAAACACTCTTTTTTAGGGTAGGAGACATAAATAACAGCTCTGACTCTCTTTGGAGGGGATTTCCTGAGCCACAGAACACAAAACCCAATACAGGCCCAGAGAGAGTGTGAAAGGCTGTACAAGACTAAAGCCAGTGTGGAAAACTTAGTCCTTGGCCCTTCTTAGCCCCTCAAACCCCCAGTGAAGGCCACAGTGTGAAGCTTTGGCTCTCTCTGTTGTTTCTTCTTACTGTTTGGGTAAAAAGAGGGCAGTGACCCACACCCCCCCCTTCATACCCCCTAAATGGTCGTCCAGACGGACTAGTACTCTTTTGTTTCTGTTCCTCCACCTCTTCCAGTCCGCTTTATTGCACTTGATTCCAAGCACACAGTAATTCCTGGGATGGTGCGGATAGCAGCTGCAGCCGAATTGCCCGTCATAAAGCATCTGCGGACCCGCCAGAGCGCCGGCAACGGGGGCTGGGCTGCACCCTGCGTTCATTTCGACACACATTTCTACACTTAAAATTTAATGGTTGTCATTTCTTCGAGTCGTGACTTGTTTCCAATTGGTTTGGGTTCGCAGGAGATGAGATGGTTCGGTTTTGTTCTGTTTAATGTTCTGAAATGTTTTGATTTATCGGATGGTATTTTTAATGCAATGAATTCTCTACGCAGAAGCGCATATGGGCACTAGATGGGAGAAATGTAGATGTTATAGTCGTTTCTGACCTGCAGGGGGCGATATGTAGTCAGAACAGTAATTGCCTGAAACTGTGTGTGTGTGTGTGTGTGTGTGTGTGAATGTGTGTGTGTCCTGCTATATGTGGTTTACAAGGACACCAATTTGTGTATGTATAACAATGTAAACATGATTTACGATTTACATAAACCAGCTAAGCTAAGTGTTTTCTGTGATGGTCAGGTTTAGAGGTTGGATCAGAGGAACTGGACAAAAAGTTTGATTAGCTCAGTATAAAAATCATTACACTTATGGAGAGTCCCTGTAAACCACATATGCAAATGTGTGTGTGTGTGTGTGCGTGTCTTTTTGCACAAATAGGCTGTTTAAAATAGCATACTATTGCTATTTCTGCACTTTGTAGTATGTGTGCTATGCAAAGTATGTATATTTTCTGTATGCATGGAATACCTGGATGACCTTCTGTACTGGTCATACAAAACTACATTGTCTTGCCTTGACCTTGTGTTTCTAGTGTAATATTAGCTGGAAGTGATATCGGTCGTGGTTTTTAACATTATTTTCTTGAGTGATTGTATATTTCGCATTTTTACACCAGATTAAATGCAAAATATTGTTTTCCCAAATTAACTGTATGGTGCTGTACATTAAGCGTGCTATCATATGAAGTTAGGATTATCATTGCATACTGTGTACTATTTAATACACTGAAAAGACAGACCACACAATGAGCTGTATATATACGCAGCTGAACGTGTACATGCTTGAGTTTGCAGGCAAACGCTGAAGTTTCTGGAGAATTCGCCAGTTTAACTTCTGTTGCAACTCGCATCTTGACCTCACACATAGCTGAGAAATAACTCCTCCGGTTCCTGCGGCTTCGCCCTGTTTCATCACGGCGCCGTTACTATCGTGATTCAGAAACACGCTGTTGCGGGGGGCAGGTGAGCAAGACCGGGCGACTTCAGTTGGCAGCCGTTCCCGTGCGATCCCGGGCGGTAGGAGGATCGTGTGGTGCCTCGCAGGTACGGCCACCTCCCAGACAAATGAGGTTGGTGACGGGGGACGTTACAACCTGCAATTCGACTGTCTAACGTAATCTGTCAATGTCCCCTGTCTCACGCAACATAAGTCACCTTTAAAAGCATGTATGGGTTGTGTTTGTTAAAAATAAGCCTGCAGGAATTAGTGGCGATAAGCAGTTACACCTGTAACGGCATGCACGTACACTTAAATGAATTTAAGAAACAGTTTTACTTATTGCATGCAACATGCACTGGGAATAAATTCTTGTTGGCTGTCTCAGAAATAGGCAGGAATGCGACATAAGCCTCTTTCAAATTCCTCTCCAGGGCCTCCTATCTGATTTGTACGACGTTGTCTCTTGATAAATGGCTGTCTGTTTGTTTTATCAATGTCTTATCTTGGGAGTTCATATCCTCTTTGGACTGCAGTCAATGTCGAGCTGTCTTTGCAATCCCGACTGTGGCCAGCAGGTGGCACTCAATCTCAACGAGCAACTGCAAGTTCGCGGGGAGGTTTATATTTCCACACTGCTATGAGCATGCTGATGTATCATGGTGCAATGAAAAGCAGGAAATGAAAGAGGGACATAAATGTGTTTGGTGCATGCAGGGACTAATGGAGTCTGCCTTTGCCAGTACATTAGGAACAAAACAAGAGAGGTGATCGGCGCAACACCACTAGTCCGAAACTGAACAGTGTAGCCCTAATGGAGACGGGAAATAGAAGTTGGTGTCAGTGAAATGCTGGGCCTCTAACTGTGTTCGTACATTTGTTTCTTGTTAGTGCACTTATTTATGGTCAAATGTTCCTTGTTTGCTACATAATGATTCATCATGTGTAAAAATAAGGTCAGGAAAGAGGTTGTGGCAATTAGTTACATTTAAGGGCCGTTTTATGCTCTTAAGCTGATGTGGTCACGTTCAGTGTCTGCTTTGAAAATATAGCACGTTCAATTCTATATTTGTCACGTTCAAGACCCCCCCCAACTTAGTATTGACTAGCTGCATTCCTAATTGATAATTTCAGCGCAAATCACAATTGTTATGAAACCTTTCGTGTGTTTTGCAAGTGCCAGCAATTTGTTCAGCCATGCGCCTTTCCCCCGTTCCACGTTTTATAGGTCAAAAGAATGTGTATTGATTTATGGTTGCATTTTTGTGCTGAATTCACATATTCCACACATGCAAACGTGCACCGCCCGCGTTCTGGCACTCCTGTAGCAATGGACCGGTGTCCTGCAATGACGCATCTATTTGCATGTATCACGTAAAGGCCCACAAAGATTTGCGACCTTTCTTATTCCCCTGCGCCCGGTAAACAAGCGCTTACGAGCGACGCTGATGGAGATTGCGCACAGACGCGCAGAAACACGCGTGCATTCATGCGCAGCCGAGAGCTTGTTGTTTCCGTGTGTTTTCTGCGCTGTGGCTTGTGGGGATGTTGGAGACGCTGATCGATGCTGCTTTACTGCTTCCCTTGGATTCAGTCGAGTTCAACGGGAGGGGAAGGTGATTCATCAGCGCGGAAAGAGAGTGAGAACGTGAAGGTGGGCGAGAGAGGAAGAGGAAGGAAGGATACAGAGAGAGAGAGAGTGAATTAGAAATGGAGATGGAAAGCGTGCTGCGGGAGAGAGAGAGCGCGCCCGATCAGCTACAAACACATTAAGAATGAGGGGGGGTATGGCTGGGGGGGGGGCAAGAACTGCGATACAGACGCAGCACAGGGGTGCCAGGGATATGCAGAGAGAACTGAAGCGTTATATCACAGCGATAAAGAGAAAGCAAGAGATAAAACGGTACTGAAAACCGAGCTAGTGGCAGGGCAACCCAGGTATGACCCAAACTATTCCCACGTGCCATGCATACCGAAGCGCACTGTATGTTTCTCATTATGGCGTATATTTCTCTGCCCTGCTGCACGCACAGCCTGCCTGCATGAATCATGGAAGAGTCTAGGGGAGTGGTGTCCCACCACACACCTGTTTTAACTTGGTGCTATCCATCAAATAGCCGCTACCCGCTGCCTGCCAGACGAGGCAGCTGTCCTTCAGGTTTTCTGTCTGTCCTGCAACAGGTGTTTGCGTAAACAACACGACCTATGAACACACACACCCTCAGTACGCCGGCATGTCTTAACAAAACAAAAACAAAGGGGTTGCGTGCACAGGAGAGATGTTGTGTCTCCTTATTGTGATGGTTGGCCTATAGCATCATCCGTGCATATTTGTTTTATACATACTTCCAATCTATCCATTGTCTACTATATATGCAGAGTTTGGTTAATGGATTAATAGATGGTTAAAGACAAATTGCTGGGTAGTGCAATGATGTTACAATATCCCTGCACTGATGTTGCCATAACAACAGTTTTTATAGCAGGTCTGCGTTGCTTCGTAACTCCAAACCTGTGAATAAAAGCACGTCTTTGCTTGGATTTCTAACGCTAGAAAAGTGCGTCTAAACATGTTTTCTTATATGTTTGGTGCTAATTGCTAGTATAGTTGAGAAGTTCTACCGATTATCTTTCTTTCTGAATCTTCTCTCTCTCTTGGTGTCTCTCCATGTTCCCTCGTTTCCTAACTCTCTCCCTTTTGATGGATGAACGGCGCTTGTACTTCCAATCTGCTATCTCGCCTGATGCAGTTAGGGTCTCTGACGCTGCTGCAGGCACGAGAGAGAGAGAGGGAGGGAGGCAGGGAGGGGAGGTTAGTCGAGCAGGACGCGGGCAGGGTGATATGGAGGACACGACATCTGGAAAACAAGCAAATGAAAAAGAATGCTTGGGTACCGCTACAGCAGGCAGCACGTGCTGCAGAAACAAACAATCTCCGCTTTGTTACCATCAGACACACACACACACACACTCACAGTGTCTTTTGAGTGTCTTAGGAATGGCTTTTTAAAGCATATGTCATATTGTGATAAATCTAAAACTAAAAGCATTGATTGTTGATGGAAGAAGGTAAAACGCTGTCAGGTGTTTAAGGTGAAGTGCAAACTAATGGCCAGTAGAGGGCGCTGTTTGCCTCGGGCAGATACTCGAGGTTTGTATCGTACCTGAATGTTAATGAACTGCGTGATGGTAATTGAATAATCTGCACATCCTAGTTCATAATCCAAATGAATAGATGAAATAGTGGTTCTGTGCTGACAAGTGCTTCATTAATATATTTGAAATAAGTGGATGAGAATGATGTTTTTTGGTCACCGTTTTATGAATTTTAATAATTCAGAAATATTACAGCCTTCATCCTTTTTTTCGCTAAATGCACAGCGAGAGTTTTTTTGTCATTACGTGTTTGTATTTATGGGTGATTTTTATATTAGAGAAACTTCTGTGTATCGAAGGATGATATTTAAAATAAAATCTTTGAAAAACACTGAAGTGTTAAATGACAATAAAAGTTTATTTCTGTTTTATTTTCATAACAAACGAATCGTCCCCAATTTCGCTATTGGTAATATCAGATCAGAGCAACTAATTATTGTATTTTTTATATTATATATGACACATGAGTAACATCTCCAGAGTGACAGTTTAAAGATCAGAAATGCAGTTTGTTTTATCATTTTACATAGTGGTGTTACAAATCAACCGGTCTTTGATCATTTTAATTCTGAAACATTTTTATATAAGTTTAAAGTTATGACCGCTACTGGGTCCAAAAGTCCAAGGTCGAAAAGTTCCTCAAACTGTTAGTTTTTGTGAAATATCATATATTTTTCTGCGCATTTTTATTATTTTAGCATATTATTTAGTTTGACTTAAATACAAATAAAGGTGTTTGGTCTATATATGCCGTATATTAATTATAATAACAAAACAATAAATATTTATTTTAGAAAATATATAACGTTAAATGTACTGTCTGTCTCTAATTGGAGTCCATTATGACATATAATATAAATCATTAATTCATAAATCATAAACAACAAAACAGGTTGAATAACAGTGTTTTTATTTCTCCCGAACAATCACCGCTCTTTTCCGTTACTTAGATTGTAGTTCTGGCACCCCGTGCGTTCACCTGAAGTGATTTACCTGCACTTAAATGTACACTTTGTCTAATTTGCAAAGCATATTTATTACAGCCTATAGGAGTTGTTGTAGTTATATGTATTCAGTATCATATAGCACTGTTTCGATTCCAAACATTACTGCACACTGTGTTCAGTTATTTACTCGTATTACACCCCTAACGTTTGACGTTTATTATAATCCACGAATCAAAGATTTTGTGGAAGATTTCTTTATTAAACGTCTGAAAAAAACGTTTAGGATTTTGACTTGTGGCGTATTGAAGTAACTATCTAATCTGTCAGTGCCGACGCGCATAGACGTTTCTTTGATTTCCAAGGTGAGAAGAACATGTAATGGTATATGTAGGACACTGACCTAAACTGCTTGACCTCTGGCAGGGGCGGTCAAAGGTCAACTCACTTGACATCACTGCTCATATCTTTCTCGCGAACGCGCTTGGCCAGGTAAAGCGCAGCTGCGCGCGTCAGACAAGCAATATCAAGTGCACGCGTAAAATGGCACATGGATGTAATCTGTTCATCTTTGCTTTGGGCAAAAGGCATTTTTTTAATTTCACTGGAGGATAAAAAGCCAGCGGCGGAGCTCCATCCATTTTGTACGGTGCTTTAATTTCACACAGCCCACAGAAGAATTGGCAGTCGATTTGTTTTTTGAAGATCCCTTCATTGATAGTAATTAAATTTGCTCTTGTCTCTCGTTTTTTTTTATCTCCTCCTCTCTTCCCATCTGTATTCCGCTACTCCCTCCTCTCATTCCCATTCGCTGTCATTCCTCACTGTCAGGCGGCCGCTCCGAGCCATCGACCTCTGCTCTCAGCCCCGGTTCAGCTGCGGGTCAACAGGGGGAGGCGGGGCTCGTGTTGTTGGGGGTGCCAGCTTCCTTCCCTCCGCGCAGATACAGCTGCTGCTGCCATGGCAACTGTGCTGGATTGCAGACTGCAGAGAGACGAGCGGGCAGATGCTTGGAGAAAGACGCAGAGACGTACAGCGAAGAAAGATGCTTTAGTGTTGCGTTATAGGGCCGTGTTGTGCAGTTGCCGTGTGGGGCAGGTCTAAAAGTGATGTGTGTCAGTTTAATGATGTTGAAAAACTGTTTATCGAGCCTCGTATGCAGGCTCAAGTAAAAATAAGCAATTCAACTGAGGCACCACGAAAGTTTGCATTGATTTATTCTGTTTATTTGAGATAAACAACTCATCTGACCTTTGGCTTAACCAGTGGCATGCCTTTAAGGAAGGATTGAAAGATTAGAGAGAGAGACTTTATACTGTTTTTTATTGGGTACATTATCATATACAGCTACCTTAGTTGAATGAAGATGGTATCCCCACATAAAGAGGTTTGGTTGATTAAAATCTTCTACTTTGATCATAATAGGAAGTTTTCTTTTACTGTTATTGCCCTTGTCTTGCACACTTTGGGTAGTGATCTCTGTAAAGCTGTGTTGGAGCATGTAAAGTAAAAACCTTCACAGAGGTGCAGTCAAATTGATCTGAGCATCAAGGTTTTGGTACCCTGCCAAACTTTAATCAAGACCAACCCTGCATGCAGATAACAGACACTTGCACCCTAGGAAGTGCGGTTGGAGCCGGTCGGCTCAAGAATGTACAGTACACGGTCGTGGAATGTTTAATAAATTAAGACCAGATTAATGACATGATGTTGGCATCTTGGTGCAGATGATAAAGGGTAACCTGAGCATTGTGAGGTCAAATGAAGGAGACAATGTCAGATGGAAAGGTAGAAGAAGAGGAGAAACAGCCCAGAGCTACGTTCCAGGTGTTTCAGCAAGAAACGGACTTGCTTCACTCGGAGAGCCCTGGGCCACGAGGTTCAGACCAGGTGGAGGTACTACAAAAGAGACTATTAATTATAACTTCAGCCGCCCTCCCTTTTCTCTTTTTTTCTTTCTCTTTCTCTCCTGCCAAACAAATATGATGGATGGGGTTATCAGTGTCTCGGAGAAGCTTGAACGACTGTCAGGTGTGCTTTGATGTCCGACAGCTTGAATGTCCTGCCTTGCGCTTTGATGATCTGCTTGAAATCCAGATGAATCGACACACCGTAGTTCACACTCCATACAACACAGCGGGCCATTAAACCCACTCCACATAAGATAAAATGCACTTGTCTCTGATTTGATAGCAAACTAAGTTCGCACTTCTAAAAGCAATTCCCTAAAGAGCACTGAGAAAAGCTATAGCCAAACAGAAGTTTAGCTGTTTTACCACACCTCATAATGTAAGTTGAAAGCATTTGTTACATGTACCACCTGTACTAACTGTTTTTAGAAGTTTATTGCTCTCTTGGAAGTATGAAATTGTGTGTTGTGCCTTGGACTGCAATTTGAAAGATTTTTTTGGGCTTGCTGTATCACTATTAGCCAAGAGGTGGCGCTGCTTACACAAAACACACTGACCTGGGAAAATTGAATTAAGGAACGAAGTTAGCATTTGCTGTTTGGTTCATGGTGGTTGCCAAGGCAAAGTTTGAGTTCAGTGGACTATTAATACTTATTACAAATATTATAGTTTTACTTTCAGGCTAAATTAAATGGCATATTTTATTTTTTCAGATAAATATAATTGCAATGCAAACAAGTGGTTCAACTTACAATTGTGGTTAACAGTATTGTCACGGAATAGAAATTATGCAGTTTGTGGTCGACCATATCGTTGTAATTTATTGATTTGTCGCTGTTTTTAATAATTTCAGCTCACAAAACTGTAAAAGATTAAAATGAAATGCATACTTTTTTATTGCCTTGGTTTTTGTACATAAATAGTATGTTCATTGCTCAGTATGTGTAAGTCATTGATGGAGCGTGTCCAGTTAAACTAAATTTCTGTATTTCTTATTCTGACACGATTGTACAGTCCATCAGTTCTGCAAAAGCTAAGATATAACATTCTATACCTGTACAGTGAAATAATGAATTACTGTATAACACACCTTATACAATATAGATTGTGGAGCTAAATCTTTCATGTTGATTTGACGAAGTCGTCTCAGCATCCGGTGAGTGGACCGAGGCTGTTCCGTTAATGATGGAAGTCAGGTCCTGAATGAATCATTTACATTGTTTTAATCAGGGGGATGTGAGACTGGCGTGCATAAATGAGCGCTGGAACCTATTAGCACTTAGTTTGCGGGGATAGAGCCGACGCACGCATCTGAAGTTGCGGGGAAATGAGGTCCAGTGCGCTGGAACGCTAAATGACCAGCCACTGTTCGGAGTGCCCTTCAAAGAGCGACTCAAGGCGCCTCGGTTTTGTCTCTGTTCTCGATTAGCTCTCCGCCGAGTAAATTGCGCAGATGCCTCCAGGAAGAGTGAGAGCAGATGCGGGGGTGGAAGTGACAGAATCGGGGCAGTTTTTTCTCTCGCTCAGGTGGGCAGAGAATTGGCACCACAAAAAGAGCGACAGGACCAGAAACTAGGGAATCATTACCGCGATGCAAATGTTAGTTCGGACAGGGTCACGAATCAAAGAGGTGCGATGCTTTTCTGCACGCAGGCCCTGCAAAGGCATCCAGAGGTTTCCAGTAAACGCAGCATCACTACTGCAAAATTTTCCCTTCACATGAACAGAACAGAACCTTCACTGAGCTCTCATTGCCCCTCTCCCCCCTCATCTGAAAAACCCAGACTAGCATGCGGTATAATTGCACACTTTGTTTGCACCCAAGCAAAGATGTAGTTCTGCATGTTGCTGGCAGCATATAAACACAAGCAGGTCCACATTTCACCTTAGATGAAGGATCACGGATTGTTAGATCAGCAAAACAAATAATTTAAAGCAAGGCTTTAAGGACTTCCAACCTCCAGAGAATGGCATCTATCTCGGTAGTGACTGGCAGCTCTGTCAGTTAATGTGCTGGCATTTAGAAGGCAGGGGAGGTGGAGGGGGTTGCTGGTGGAGGTGATGGGAGGAAGGGCATTCTAATCAACATTTTTGCTCTATTAATAA